>JASCZW010008351.1:0-51916 GCA_034211315.2 Aedes japonicus | reverse complement strand
AGCATATTTGTTTGATAAGATTATTTTGTTCAGCTAAGAGTAGTACCAACAATCAATATGTAACTAGCGATTTGAAATTGGTTCACTGTTGTAGAACCCCTTGGTCCGAATTACACCTTGAAGCCAGCACCTTGTTATACATATTTGCGCCTTTGTTTTGATTTGCTGTGTTATTTTGACAGAGTATTTGAGAGTGTGTTCATGTGAGTTCATTATAAGGGGTGCATTATTGAGCTTGGGACCGAGCTTGGGACGATGTTCTAGTACTGACTGAGCCAAGAAAAAAAATCGTTTTTGTATGGGACCTACTGGTCTTAGAGTTAGCAACAATCAATATGTAACTAGCGATTTGAAATTGGTTCACTGTTGTAGAACCCCTTTTTCCGAATTACACCTTGAAGCCAGCACCTTGTTATACATATTTGCGCCTTTGTTTTGATTTGCTGTGTTATTTTGACAGAGTATTTGAGAGTGTGTTCATGTGAGTTCATTATAAGGGGTGCATTATTGAGCTTGGGACCGAGCTTGGGACGATGCTCTAGTACTGACTGAGCCAAGAAAAAAATCGTTTTTGTATGGGACCTACTGGTCTTAGAGTTAGTCTATGGAGTTAGTCTATGGTAGTACTTGGAAAAAAAAAGTGGTCACCAAAGGTATAATCGCTTTATTCGAAAAAAAATCATCTCTTTCTTCTGATTTATGTATTCAGCCATAGAAATGAATAAAATTCTGCAACTGATAATACACATGATAACTAGAGCCTGTCTACGTTAAATTTCAGACATCAAAATAATAGCAGCAAAAAATTACACATAATTCAAAAAAACTGATTGTTTATTTCACAACAATAGAGTTATACCTACATTAGAAACAGGAAGATGCCGAAATCATTTGCTTTCTTCTTAGTTTCGAAGAGTTTCCTGCTTAACTAGAGCCCAGTACTTTTCTATTGGGCGAAGTTCTGAACAGTTCGGTAGATTGGCTGTTTTTGGCACGTATTTGACCTGTTGTACCTTATACCATTCCAGGATGGATTTCGCATAGTGACAAGAGGCCAAATCAGGCCAAAACAGATTTTTAATGAAAGTTGCTTGGTTTTCATTTTAAAACACGAATAATAATCACCAACTAGTGATACACGAAAAACAACTTCTGGTATGACATGTTAACAATTACGAGAGGAAAAAATATTCTGATACATACCACATGCAAATAATGATGAAAAGAAATGTCAATGTCAGCGACTGGGAACGAACAGTACACGGTAAAATGTAACCTGGTGAAAATGAGCACTTTTTTCAGCTAAAAAACAACTCAATTACGGTATACAATTTTAAATATCAATACAAAAGTGAAATTTTATACATAATATATAAAAGAAAATGAAAATTAAGTCAACTTTGCAGAAATAAGTGAGAGCATATACTAAAATTTTTAACAGTTTCGAAGCGATGACAAATTTAGTTTTGGGTGCGCATTTTATTTCCTCCAGTACTGTATGTTGAAGAGAGTTTCTGCTGTCGGAGGTGGTTATAATATCATGATAGTTATTTGAAAATGAAGAAAAAGACTGTTCAGATAAGCTGAATGTGATTCACATAAATAGAGTGGATTTTTTTTTCGCATAATTAATGGAAGTGTGCATTGATTGAATCCTCTTTTTCCTGGCATTGCAGCCATTTAGCTTATTAGTTTAATGTCGTCTCTCAATCTAGTTTTCTGGTTGCATTTACATAGTTCTATTTTTGTTTGTGTATGACTGTGTGATCAGTAAAATCATGTCTCAAACCAAGGAAGTCGATACATTTTCCTTAACAAAAGCTTCCTAGACCAGAGCAGGAATCGAACCGAGTCACAGTCTGATGAAACGAGAATGATTATCCTCCCGAGGTTACTACTTCTCTTTTGTCAGTTTTTATTTCACACGAAATCACTAGATTGGGACTTACTTACATCTTCAATTTGAAAAACTGGTGATCCTCAACCAAGGCAATAATGATGCTGGCCTCGATAACAAATAGCAATAAAATCGAAGGTTTGAAATCGTTCAACAAAAAATGACAAGATAATTTTTTGGTTAAGATACATAGCACCCCTTTTTTCTATTGTGAAACTTCCATCCGAAATGGATTCTATGGTTAGTAGAGCCTACCGTATTTACCGTTCTTTACACTGCAGTTTTACAATAGATCCTATCGTATTTTCAATGGGATTGTTATTAGTGTTGGGTTGGCAGCAGGGATCGAAATGAACCCGAAGGGATGAAATAAACGATACGCTGAATTTTTGTTTATCATTGTTTTCAGATTATGCTCCTCTTAGACTGAGATGCATTAAAATATATTTAAATATATGAACCGATTTATGCCGACTATAAGGATGCCATTGATTGGGAAGACCAGGTATTTTTTAATGACTCTTGTGAGTCGATTTGGACCGATTTAAACCCACAGAAAGAAAGCAGTTTAGGCCACTAATACAGTCTGATTCATTTTTATTGGAAAGACAAGGTAATTCTGTGTAATGGGAGCCAATTTGGACTGATTTATATGAACAGCTATGATGCTGCTGGGGTTTCCTACAAAGTATGATGATGAATATTTATATGTCAAACATGGTTAATGGTGTATTGCTCAAACTCCGCATACACTAAATTGCTCTAACGTTTGATCCATTGGGTAAAATTAATTTTGTGTAGACATAGTTTGATGTGTTTTGTTGACACTCTGTGAGTTGATTTAATCAGGTGCACAAAAGATTTCAAAAGAATGACGAAAGCACAGTGCGTGCGCAAAAATGTCTCGCACGAGTACTTTGAGAATAAGGATCAGTCACATCGTGCTATCGAGAAAAAAAAGTTGGGAATCGCGAATTCCACGGTGTCTGGTATCATAAAATTATTCGAAGAACGTCTGCTGTTGATAGGAAGAAAAGGTTTAAAAATAAAGCCGTCAGGTCAACGATATAGAAATACCACAAACGCGTGGTTGGGGCCTTGAAACGGAAACTGAACGCCTCAGTTCGAGATGTAGCTAAAAAGTTGCATGTGAGCAAGGCTTTCGTGCAGAATACCAAATCTTGAGCTGAACTACGTACGTTTAATGGATGACTTCAACCAGGTTCCAGGACACACTGTATGTGACCAAGGATAAATGTGATATTCCCGAGAACCTCCAGATGTCTAAGTATGCCAAGAAGTTCTTAATTTAGCAAGCGATTTGTACTTTCGGAAAGCGGACCACACCTTTCGTAACCGCAAGCTCCATAAAAGGACAAATATTTTCTGAAGTAACAGTGTAATTATGGATGATTTGGTTATGAAAAAAAACAAGCGAGTTAAATTTATTACACACTCATTTTACCTCGGCAAAATCTCCAACAGACGATCAACTCGACAGTTTCGTATGCTGATATTTCTGTCAAATTTTTGTTTATTAGCTGAGTCTCGTCAAAATTTTCATTTGTTTGCTGATGACTATGAGCCGGTACCAACGACTTTACTTCCCTTCCGAAGGAAGACGTGACCAGATTTTTTCGCCTCAGAAAAACCACCGACTTCGACTGGGATTGAACCCAGACCCACTGGAGTGCTAAGTAGCAGTCACGCTTACCACTACACCACCGGCGCCAGCGATGTTGCAATTTTTGCATCTTGAGAAAGCAATATAATGCGGAAAAGGCAATTTTGCCCATCTTGATCCACACACTATCAAAATCTCGTGTAAATTTCTGTCCCTGAGACCGACACATGCAAGCGTCCTTTAGCACATAAGAATGTGTTGAAAGCGATGAGAAAATGAATTCAACCGAACACATCTTTTGTCGAATTGCGTATGTTTCAGTTTCAGGAGACATAATTTTACACGAAATCTTTCTTTACGTTCCCCGATTATTACATTCCCCGACTTTACGTTCCCTGACTATTTACAAACATGAATTAGGTCTCGTGTAAAATTCATAATTTCTAAGTGTGCACAGTGTGATTTTTGAAACAAACGAAGCTTTGCAAATGTGTGCAAATGACTGGCTACACTATGATTATTTGAAAACAAATTCATCGCTTTTCCGCTCAGAGGCTCGATAATCCAAACAAGCAACTGTGGGATCTTTATCGAAATATCTCTAAATTTTAGAAGAAAACTCTTAAAATATCTGTACTTCTTTTACTTTCTTGTCCATTGTGCACATAGAAGATTTGAGCAGTTTCCAACATAAACTGTATACTGCATGAAAACTTGTTCAATAACATTTTTAGTTTTTCAGTAAAAATATTAAGTTTTCATTCAATATAAATTGTATAATGGGTTACAGCATCCTAACTGTTGGTTTGAATCTTAATGAAGCCGCAATAAAGCGTTGTTTAATATTTTTTATGTTTTTTCAATAAAGGAAACCACCATCACGCTTTGGCAATGATCCCAACAGCACCATTTTGGTTGGTATAAACCAGAAAAAAATGACTCGAAAGCGTTATTCAAAATGTCATTGTTTTTTTCCGTGAAAAACCATCATCACACTTTGTGAGTGGCCCCAAAGGCATCCTCGTTGATCGTTAAAATTGATAGTGAGCAGCTATTAATTGTCGCTTTTTTAAGTTTTCCCATAATATTACTGGGACCATCCACAAAATGTTGATAGTAGTTTCTTTTTTTTAAATAACCTTTTTTTAAATTAAGCTGAACTGCCGCTTTTAATCGATTGAACAAAGGATGCTGTTGGGACATATCACAAAGTGTGATAATAACTTTGTGATATGTTCCAACAGCATCCTTTGTTCAGTCGATTAAAAGCGGCAGTTCAGCTTAATTTAAAAAAAGGTTTTTTTTTTTCAAAAAGGAAACTACTATCAACATTTTGTGGATGGTCCCAATAACATCGTAACTGTTGGTTGAAACCGGTCCAAACCGGATCTCAAGCTTAATTAATGATTATCTTATTTTCACCATCATCAGACCTTTAGAGGGGCCCCAAAAGTATCCGTACTGTTCGTTTAAATCGGTTCTAAGTGGCTACTTCGAATAAAAACATGCTTTTTAACTCCATAAAAAGAAAGCCCTCATCACATTTTGAGATGTGACTGTGCTCTCAAGCGTCACTGAAAGTTATACTGTTTTCCTAAAAAGAAAATCACCATCACACCTTGTAAGTAGCTCTAACAACAACCTAGCTGTAGTTGTAGATCGATATAAAACGGCTTCTAGGCATAGTTTATTACATTTTGTTTTCTCAAAACAGGAAACTGTCATCAAGCTCTGTGAACGATTCCAGCAGCATAGTTACAGTTGATATAAATTAGTCAGTATCAAATCCCTGGGCTTTTTTTTAAAAAATACATTGTTTTCCGAACGAAAAACCACCATCACTTTGTAAGTAGCCACAACAGCATCCTTACTTTTGTTTCAAATGAGTCCAAATCAAATCTCAAGCGTTATTTCCAATTAACCTTATTTTCTCAATGCAAAACCATCCTTATACTTTGTGAGTGGTCCCAACTGCATCTTGAATGTTGGTTTGAATCGGTCCAAATCAGCTTTGAGATCGCATTACTTTTCAAGGTTAATCCAGGTGTTTCCATTATTATCTCATGATTACCGAGATTTCCCTCGGATAGGTTCATCTTCCATTGTAGTATCTAAAACACCATTTTAGTATTTGTTGTGACTTTGGCTACGCTGGGGTCGCTCTCCAATTGCGACGGTTTCGGTCAAACACGGAGTAGCATCTACAAAATGTGAGGACTTCTAAACACAAGATTGTGTGAGCTTAAAAAAAATAGGCCAATCTTAAAAAGTTGAAGGATTATGATTTCTAAGAAGCGAAATCACTCGAAACAAGAACACCAAAACTTAGCTCTATCCATATCAAATACAGTGTGTCTTACAATAGGTGTCACATTTTCTTCAGTCCTGGTTTATTTCATCTGGGTAATTTTAACAGCAGAATTGATTATACCCGTTTTGAGTGTATTCTTTTGATAAGTTATCGCTGAAGATAAATAAGCGATTTCGTTTGTTTCTATTTATCAGCTACTGTTGACGAACAAGGTACATGCCCTAACAGAACGTAGCCACACACGGGACTCTGTCGGACTCAGCGAAGATAGCATGGGCTACTCAGTTGACCACTCAACAACTGGAACGATCTCGCCGAAACCGATGACCACCCGATAGCGAGAGAACGATGAGATGCTGCGAAGAGATCTGTTGAGTTTTTAGTTTTCTACTGCCACTGCTCGCGACCGGTACACGAGGGCTAACCTCCGTCGATTTGTTGATTGTTTGTTTTAGATTTAGTTAATAAATGTAGTGAATGTTTCCCGTAGTTTTTATTAAAATAAAGTGTTGTTTGTAAATTGAAGTTCGTGTCTAAGAATAGTGCATCTATGCAATAAGGGAAAACCACATAACATTAGGAATCTGTGAGTGAGACAGATTCCCCAACCGAAAGATTCGGAAGGTCGTTTGAAGGGCGACCGACGACGAGATCCTGAAGGTATCCCAACATAAACTGGTCCTTCGAGCCGGATACTATCTACCGGTGAGTCGTTGGTTGGGATGCGCATCGAGGGAAATCTGGTAGCCAATTCAACCATTGCGCTAAGCTCGAAGATCATCCTTTGTATGAGCTGAATGGGCTTGCGCCATCGAGAAATTATTATCGATTGAAAGCATAGTCGCCATCGTAAGAAGTCCTTTACTCGACATAAAGGGTCTGCGCCATCATAAGACGGGTGATTGTCCATACCGCCATCGCTACTGGCTGTATACACAGGCTTTGTCCTTCGGTCAACTATAGGAAGATTCAGGAAGACAACTGGTCATTAGTTTGCAAGCATCGATTAGCTGATGGTTGTGCTATACTTGAGCAAATTAACATCGAACCTTGTCATCGATTTTCTGTGGTTTTGGATCCTGTGTGCTGCCTATCGGTCAACGAGACTCTGCAAAACTACGTAGACGGCCATAGTGCTGTTCTACCACCACTCAGGTAGGTTTGAACACGTATATGTCCGGCCGAAGCGTTTTTCAGTTGTCTAACACCAACATTTCGATCTTGTTTTCACCTTTCTGCTGACGAACATCAACCGACTGTCGATGTACCAACCGGTGTAAGAGCGAGCTGGCCAATCATCACAAGAGTTGCACGACGTATGGGGCCACGACCTAGCCAAACGCATACCATACTATTTGGAGAGAGCTGCATGACAACGACGACGCTATTCGAGCTTGGGCAAGGCTGCATAATACTGCCTGTCAGGTAAATTTAAATTTAGATATATGCCCAGCCGAAGCTGGTTTCTGTTGATGCTCCACAACAATAAATTTACCCTTTTCGACGAAAACTGGTTACATTTTCTTACGGACGCAATCCTTATACTCAAACGCTTCACTGGTCGAAGCTTTGAGTGAGCCCAATTCGATACTGCATTACTGTATTCTCCCTCTGATGTACTGGAAGACTTGTTTGAAGACGAATTGAGTTTGCTGTTTGGAACGAATGCAAGTGTAAATGCAAGTCCGGCTGATAGCGTAATCTGTGCTTCGCTAGGTAAGCTTTACAGTATATGTACAGCCGAAGCTGACCTTTTGCATACTACATCCGCTCTTTATGCCCTTTTGTTATTCACTGGATCAATTCGGAGTCTGGCGTGACTACATTGCGCATGCACGTGGAAGAGCGATATTTTTCAATTTTGGATCTGATTGACTTCGGAAGTGACACTGATTTCTCTCACAGGTGAGGTGAACGGTATATGTTCAGCCGAAACAGGTCAATCTCTTGAAACTACATCCACGTATCTTTTCGCTTTTCGGATTTGTACAAGTTTTGTGAAACTCCACGATGACATCCAAGGACTTGAAAACATTGAAGGCAAGACTCAGAGGACTCCGCGCGACGTTCAGCAACATCCGACGATTTGTTAGTGATTTTAAACGAGATACTACTGTCAGTCAAATCAATGTTCGGATTATGCGTCTCGATGAACTTTGGCAGTCAATCAACGAGACTTGTTGGGAGATACAAGCACACGAAGAGTTTGAGGAGAGTGACGGTTTTCTAAAGGAACAATCGGACTTTGAATCTAATTTTTACGACGTCAAATCGTTTTTATTAGACAAGGTGAACGAGTTACAGGGTCCAAGTTTTCAAAATCAAACCATCCGAGGTGATGATAGTTCTCTACATGGTGTGGTGGACCATGTTCGTCTGCCCCAAATAAAACTACAGTGCTTCGACGGGAATATCGATGAGTGGCTCAGTTTTAGGGACATCTACGTTTCCCTCATTCACCATAAGGCTGACCTACCACCTGTTGAAAAGTTCCACTACCTTAAAGGTTGCTTGGGCGGAGAGGCAAGGGCTCTGCTTGATCCTCTAAAGATCACAGCGGCCAACTACCAAATTGCGTGGGATACGTTGCTTAAACGGTACAATAACAGTAAACTGCTAAGGAAACGACAAGTGCAATCGTTGCTAAAACTTCCTTCTCTTGCAAAAGAATCTGTTAGTGAGCTACAACGGCTAGTAGAAGCATTCGATAGGGCAGTTCAAAATCTAGATCAGGTAGTGGAGGCTGCTGATTACAAGGATTTACTGTTGGTGGAACTCGTTAGCGCACGATTGGATCCTACAACCCGGCGTGGTTGGGAGGAACACGCGTCTTCTAAGGACAAGGACTCTGTCAAGGATTTACTCGATTTT
This sequence comes from Aedes japonicus, assembly GCA_034211315.2. Lineage (NCBI taxonomy): Eukaryota > Metazoa > Arthropoda > Insecta > Diptera > Culicidae > Aedes > Aedes japonicus. The sequence continues at coordinate 43,213 of JASCZW010008351.1, read as the reverse complement.
ATCCAAAGGCGAATTCAGGTTTTGGAATCATTGCCAGTACAACCAGAGACGAAACGTGACTCTACGTCACAGGAAAAACGAAAACCATACTTCCAGAGAGCTAGTCACAATGCAGTACAGTCGAATAATGCAAAATGTGCAGCTTGTTCAGAAATCCACGGATTACACATCTGTCCTATTTTTTGAAAATGCCGATATCCAATAGGAATCTTTTCTGCGCAGCCATTCTCTCTGCCGCAACTGTTTGAAGGCAGGTCACATCTGCTAGGGAATGTTCATCGAAGTACAATTGTCGAAAGTGTAAGGCTGGACACCATACCACGATGTGCTTCAAATCTGAAGACCGTAACTCAAACCGTACCTTATTGGACACTGGAGCTTTAAATGAAGGCGCTAAGCATGCTTCAACGAGTACAGATCCACAGATGTCATCAGGAGCAATGTCCTCTAACATGGCTAAGGTGTCATCCTCTCAGATTCTTCTAGCAACTGCAATTGTGTTTGTTGAAGACAGCCAAAGGATCACGCTATCCAGCACGTGCACTATTAGACTCTGGTTCGGAATGTAATTTCATTTCGGAGGGTCTGAGTAGATTGATGAAGGTCTCTACCAAGAAGGTCAACATATCGATACAAGGAGTAGGTCAAACGAATACAAAGAGTAACACACAAGCTTGAAGCTACAATCAAGTCTCGTACATCTGCGTATGCAAGGTCCATGGAGTTCCTAATCCTGCCAAATGTTACGGCTTGTTTGCCTACAACTACAGTGAAGATAAACGGATGGAATCTACCACAAGCAATCGAGCTGGCAGACCCAGAGTTCTTCCGATCAAGAAGGGTGGATATAGTTTTGGGAATTCAAGCGTTCTTCAGCTTTTTCCAGTCGGGAAGGAAATATCACTTGGAGAGGGGCTACCCGCACTCACGGAATCAGTTTTGGATGGATTGTGTCCGGCGAAATTCTTTCACAAACGGATGGTTCGAGATTCTCTTGCAACATTGCTATTTCGGATGATTTGGTGGAAATATTGTCACGGTTTTGGTCTTGCGAGGAAGTAGGAGCCGTCAATATCTATTCACCAGAGGAAACGCGCTGTGAAGAGCAGTTTGGGCGCACAGTACAAAGGGAAGCAGATGGTCGCTACATCGTGTCTCTTCCCAAGAATGAACAGATTTTTCAACATCTCGGAGAGTCAAAAGAGATTGCAGAGAAACGACTTCGAAGCGTTGAACGGAGATTGTCAAGGAATCCAGATCTTCAAAGGCAATACAACCAGTTTTTGGCCGAATATTTGGAGCTTGGTCATATGCAAGAAGTTAAGGAAACGAGCGACGAGACAGTACGGCGAGTATTCTTGCCTCATCATCCTGTAATAAAAGATTCAAGCACTACGACCAAGGTCAGGGTGGTGTTTGATGCCTCTTGCAAGACCTCTACAGGCATCTCACTAAACGATGCGCTGCTTGCAGGACCTATAGTACAACAGGATTTGAGGTCAATCATACTTCGAAGTCGATTCCGGCTGGTAATGGTGGTTTCGGATGTAGAAAAGATGTTTCGACAAATCTGGCTGAACAAACACGACACACCTCTACAGTGTATTCTTTGGTTTGGACCGGATAACGAAATTGCTTCCTACGAACTAAAAACGATAACGTATGGTACAAAATCAGCGCCATTTGTAGCTACCCGTACACTAAAACAGTTGGCTGACGATGAGCGAGAGAATTTTCCATTGGCTGCGAAGGCCATTGACGAAGATGTTTACATGGATGATGTGATTTCGGGGCAAAGGATGTAGAATCTGTTATCGATCTACGATGCCAAGTCGATGCTATGCTTTAGAGCGGACGGTTTTGCTTAAAAAAATGGGCTTCGAATTGTCCAGAAGTTTTGAAGGACATTCCGAAGGGAGCATTTGGCTCTACTTACTTAAGCTGGAATTGACTGGGACCGAAATGCTGAGGTTAAAACCTTGGGCCTAACTTGGTTTCCCAATACAGATTGTTTGAAATTTCAATTCAATATTCCGCCTATCGTTGAAGGACAGCATTTCACGAAACGAAACGTTCTGAGCATCATCGCTAGACTATTTGATCCATTGGGGCTGTTGGGTGCAACTATCACAACCGCGAAGGTTTTATGCAGCGCTTATGGACTTTGGAAAACGAAAGGAATCAAAAACTAGTCTGGGATGAACGATTACCGCAAACGGTGGATGAGGAGTGGCGTAAACTTCACGAAAAACTTCCGCTTTTGAATACGATTCATGTTCCTCGGTGCGTTATTGTGCCTGAAGCAAAATCGATAGAATTTCACTGCTTCTCTGACGCGTCGATGGTAGCTTATGGTGCCACAGTCTACGTACGAAGCGAAAAACAAGACGGCACAGTTGGCGTTCATCTACTTACTTCAAAATCGAAGATTGCTCCTCTCAAGATCCAGTCATTACCTAGATTAGAATTGTGCGGAGCACACTTGTCTGCGCAACTTTGGGAAAGAGTGCTAAACGCTGTGAAAATGGATGCTAAGGTTTACTTCTGGACTGACTCAACATGCGTGTTGCAATGGATAAAATCTGCACCTGGCACCTGGACTACTTTCGTGGCGAATAGGGTCGCCAAAATTCAAGCTATAACGGAAGGGCATAGCTGGGGTCATGTGTCTGGTAAAACTAATCCTGCTGACCTTATATCTCGTGGAATTCTTCCAAACGAAATCCTGAACAACAAACTTTGGTGGAATGGACCTGATTGGCTGATGACACCAGAAGATCAATGGAGATCGGACCCAATTCCAGATCAATCACCTCAGGAGATGCGCAAGGCATCCGCTTCGTGTACAACAAGGGAGACGTCGTTCATTTCGGATTTTGTAGAAAGGTTTTCGGACTACAATAAACTAATTAGAGCTACCGCTTACTGGCTACGACTTATGGCAAAACTTAGTCCCGATGTTATGAGCCAGGAAGGCTCTCTAACCACGGCAGAATTGCAACAAGCAGAATCGTTGCTGGTAAGGAAGGTCCAACAAGAGCATTTTTCGAAGGAAATAAGAGCGTTGAAGGAAGGCTGTTCAGTTGCTCGAAGTTCTGCGTTGCGCTGGTTTTATCCCCAAATCTCGGATGACGGTACTTTGCGCGTTGGTGGGAGGCTCAGTCACTCGAACATCTCGGAATCAGCGAAACATCCAAGCATACTACCAGCGAAACATCATCTAACCGAGCTAATCTTGCAGTTTTATCATCAAAAAATGCTCCATGCCGGACCTCAGCTTCTACTTGCTACGATGCGACAACGGTTTTGGCCCCTTGGTGGACGAAACGGCGCCAGGAAGATTGTTCATCGTTGTCAACGTTGCTTCCGAGCAAAACCAACTCACATCGAACAACAAATGGGAGAGCTTCCATCGTCAAGGGTAACTGTCGCTAGACCGTTCTCCAGAACTGGAATAGATTATTTTGGGCCAGTTTACATCAAGTCTGGTAGATATCGAGCGGTAATCAAGTCCTATGTGGCAGTGTTTGTATGTATGGCCACGAAGGCTATCCATTTGGAGCATGTATCCGATTTATCGACTGAATGCTTTCTTCAAGCACTAAGGCGATTCTTTGCACGACGGGGACGATGTACCGATATTTTTCGGACAACGGTACAAATTTTGTTGGCGCTAAAAATAGAATGAAGGAATTATTCAACTTACTACGAGATCAGAAACATCGTGAAGCCGTTACCAAGGAATGTTCTGGAGAAGGCGTTCAGTGGCATTTCATCCCACCTGGCGCCCCCCATTTTGGCGGTCTTTGGGAGTCTGCAGTGCGATCTACAAAATTTCATCTTCTTCGTGTTCTAGGAGAAAATCCGGTATCGGCAGAAGATTTCCGAACGCTTCTGGTCCAGGTCGAAGGATGCCTAAATTCTCGACCTTTAACACCCATCTCTGATGATCCAACAGACCTTGAGCCATTAACACCTGCTCACTTTCTCACTGGTGGATCCTTACAAACATTGCCGGATCCAGAACTTGGCACTATTCAACTCAACCGATTAAATCGTTGGCAGCTAGTTCAACGTCAACTTCAAGATTTCTGGTCACGATGGAGGACAGAATATTTATCCCAGTTACAAGCCAGAAACAAAAATTGGAAACCTGCTGTCGCTATAGCTGAAGGTAGCCTTTGTGTCATTGTTGACAGTCTACAACCACCAATGAAATGGAAGATGGGGCGAATTATTCAACTTCATCCAGGAGCTGATGGTGTGACTAGGGTAGTTACACTTAAAACTACCACAGGAACTATGAAGCGAGCCGTGAACAAAATTTGCCTTCTGCCAGCTCAAAATTGAGCACTAATGCGGCATTGCAGTGGAAATGGTCACTAAGGGTATCCAGTGCGTAGAAAAGGGTTTGTTTATCTATTTTCAGAAGTTCCCGAGTCACTTCAGGGTGGATGAGGATGTTGACGAACAAGGTACATGCCCTAACAGAACGTAGCCACACACGGGACTCTGTCGGACTCAGCGAAGATAGCATGGGCTACTCAGTTGACCACTCAACAACTGGAACGATCTCGCCGAAACCGATGACCACCCGATAGCGAGAGAACGATGAGATGCTGCGAAGAGATCTGTTGAGTTTTTAGTTTTCTACTGCCACTGCTCGCGACCGGTACACGAGGGCTAACCTCCGTCGATTTGTTGATTGTTTGTTTTAGATTTAGTTAATAAATGTAGTGAATGTTTCCCGTAGTTTTTATTAAAATAAAGTGTTGTTTGTAAATTGAAGTTCGTGTCTAAGAATAGTGCATCTATGCAATAAGGGAAAACCACATAACATTAGGAATCTGTGAGTGAGACAGATTCCCCAACCGAAAGATTCGGAAGGTCGTTTGAAGGGCGACCGACGACGAGATCCTGAAGGTATCCCAACAGCTACCATGGAAGCCATACGGGAGCAAGTTTTATTATTACATTTGCAAGAGCTGAGACCGTGTCAAATATTCAATAGCCTTAAGTATTTCGGAGTGAAACGGTTCAAGGAAACTGGAAATGTCTATATTCAACACAAAAGAGGTGCCAGATGAACTGTCAGAACGAAGAAAAAGATCAAATGTGTGAGGGAGCGAATAAGACGTAATGCGGCCGCATTTGGCCGTAAATTGGGCAAACAATTTCAAATGTCCCCTACTTCAATAAACAGGCTCCTCAGACATGATCTGGAATGCAGACCGAACAAGGAACATCGGGTTCAGGGGTTGACGGAGCGTCAAAAGCAAGCCAGGCCCAAAGAAACAGAAATGTTTTGGTTCGGCGCGATGACTGTGAGATTTTATTTTAAAATGATCGTGTGTGTGGCGAAAGTCTAACCAATATTCCAAGATATCAACTAGCGGTAGAACGCCATCAGAATGTATCAAAAATCATGGTATGGGGCACCGTTTCACGAAAAGGAAAACTTCCTCTTTTCATAGAATCTAGCGTAAAAATCAACACTGAATATTACATCGCGCAGGTTTTGAAGAACCATCTGCTTCCGCATGCTTCAACGCTGTATGGGTGTACACCATATTGTTTCCAACAGGACTCAGCTCCAGCTCACAAGGCAAAGAAGACACATGCGTGGTGCGCGGAAAATTTGCCCGATTTCATCACAAGCCAAGAATGGCCTGCATCTTCACCGGATCTCAACCCACTTGACTACTTTGATTGGGGTTATATGCTTCAACATATAGGCCCTACGAAAGGGCTTACTGTAGATTGATTCAAGAAACATTTGGTTGATATTTGGAACCAAATTCCTCAGGAAATCGTGCGCGCCAGCTGCGATGGGTTAACAAAGCGTTTGCGCGAAGTTATTAAGGAAAAGAGCGAGAGATTCGTGTTGAATTAATATGGTTTATTTCTATAACATGTATGTTTAAAATGAAAAATAAATGCTATGATTTGAGACACCCTGTATATCACGATTTTATTATGCTGAAGAAGAATCAATAGAAAGTAGGCCTCAACTGGTTATGAGATGATTGGTGAATTCAGGTCCTGCCATTAAAGTACGGATAAAACTTGAGATTTCAGTTCTGACTTCAGACTACAAAAATTTCAGACAATACAAAACTTCAGACTACGAAGCTCAGATAGCAGGCAACAGGCAACAATTTCAAGTCCAGACTAGACTCTCAAGCGGACTCTTCAAGCATTTCCAAGTCTAAATAGTACTGCCAACTACAAGCAGAAAACTTTCTGAATTATAGAGGGATATCAAAATACATGAAGGATAGGTGAGTATAATTCTTTAGACTGTTCCGAAAAATATAAATACACTTTCTTTCTCAAATAAAAAAGACCATTCTGTGATTTATGATCAAACATAGTAAATAAAAATGTTTTCTTTCCATCTTCAATTCAACTTGCTTGTTTTTTTAGGGTAAGTGAGTTCTCTAACTTTTCCCTTGGCACTTTTCCTAAGCTTCTGCACAGTGCTTGCTCCTGCCATTTTCACAACGTTTGGCCATTCTTGCCTAAATTTTTCAACACTATCCCCTGGTTTCATGTGTTTTATCAGCTGCGCCTTCGTCAAAGCCCAGAAAGTTTCGATAGGGCGGATCTCTGGGCAATTGGGTGGACTCATCTCCTTTGGTGCAAATACGACATTGTTCCTTTTGTACCACTCTAGTGCATGCTTAGAGTAATGACAGGAAGCGAGATCAAGCCAAAAGATTGAAGGCTTGTTATGCTGTTTGATCAATGGTAACAAACTTCTTGCCGAAGTTTTCGATGTAAATGGCTTTCACTGATCCAGGTACATCCTTTCCCTTCAGCGAGGTATAAAACTGTGGTCCCGGTTTTTTGGTCAGCAGTTTGTCGTACAGCTTTCGAACCCTCGGTTTCACAGATTCAGCCTGTTTGGTGCTTCGTTTTGGCTGTTTCTACTTCCGATGAGTCTGTAGGCCCATTCTCGCATTGGCATGCAAAACATTAGCCGCCGAAGTACTTAGCTTTTCGCCACATATCGGCGTTATGCTGAAGGACGTCGTTTGAAATAGTTCCTTACCTTTCTGGCGATTGTAGGGTCAACGGGACCGGGTTTTCTACCCCGTCTCGGGAGCACTGTTCTTGATACTTCCGTAATGCGGTTTGAACTGCTCCGACGCTCACACCTTGTTTCGTAACCAGTTTACTGATCGAAAGACCACTGACGGTGCATCGTTTGTGCACAATCCGTTTGCTTGGCTCGGAAGAATGACGAAAAATTAAAAAAGGGACATGTAAACAACAAGACGCAGCCAAAAGTTGGTTGAATACTGCACGCATTTTGAATTGACGGTTAATCATTAGTATATTTATATTCATAGAGGGGATTTCCAACTATCCAAGCCTCACAGAATTTCGTTTTGTGCAGCTATGAAGGGCCTCCAGTACAGGTGGGACTGCCAAGCAAACTTTTTAAGTGCAGATAGAATTTCAAAGTCATAGCCTGATATCTTAGTCAAGACGAAAGCTTCAAGTCAAGACAGGACTTTCAATTCCAGAAGGAATCTTTTCATTCAGAAGAGTCTTCCAAGTACAGGTAGAATTTCGGTAAGACAGAGATATGATTTCCAAGTTTAGATAGTAATGTCATACACACAAAGGGAAGTACAAGCACAACTTTTAAGTCCAGGCAGAAAACCTCCTGAAACCTAGGGGATTTGATTATTTTCTTCTTTAGTCAGTCCAAGTTTGATTGATATTCCCGAACAATAATCGACTAAACTGTGGAATTTTATATTAATTAAGTTTCATTTCTTTCTTTACAGGTATATCACTGCAGACACATTATTAAAAAAATTCACCGAAGATCAGAGTAAGTTAAGTGATTCGAAAAGCTAAAAACAATCTGCTTATTTCAAAGTCATTATTGCTTTAAAAGTTCTTAGGTGTTGAATAATTGCAACAATAGACCATAATTTGAATAAATCTTCACATAAAGACAAGAAACCTTAACTAATAGCACAAAGCTCGAATGCAAAACTCACAACTCTGTGAACACAACCGATAAGCAACAATCAAACTCGTGTCAACAAATTGCAGCGCATAAATCATGAACAAGCTGAACAAAAAGCCAAGAAACCTCACACCACCGCCGCTAACACGGAACAATTCCTCCAATCTGCACACGAGGCAAGTCTGCGGCAGAGAAGAGAAAAAAAACCTTACCACACGTTGATTAAAACGATTCTTTTAGCCCTTGAAGAAAACTTTGCTTTCATAAAACTACCACAACAGCTTGCCTTTTTCGTACATCCATCGTCTTCATCATCACTAACAGCAGCCGTTGTCGTCGTCGACTTCTTCTCAGAGTAGTCATCATCATAGAATGTGTCTACATGTAACTTTGAGTTGCAGCAGCCTGGCAGCAGTGGCATTATCATGCACGGCATGTCTCTTCCAAAACCGACATGCAAAACTTCATGTCTTCTCCGGGGTAGCCTTCTTTCCGAAAACCCCCTTCCGCCCAAGGCCCCGTTACTCGGTCGCTTGTGTGGAAAAACCTTTCTTCTGCGGCAACCCCGAAGGGTCATATCATTTGGATGCATCAAACATTGCCAACAGAAATATATTTATTTGCACGAACACGGAGAGTCTTGGCTGCCGCATGCCGGCCCGTATCTCCAAGCGCACATGAAAGCAATGAAACAAATCATCATCATAATAATAATTAGTTATTGTTATTGTTTTAAGGAAATTTCCCTCCCAGCTGAACTCCCCACTTACAAGCTTTCTGGTCCCCGGGGAATTCAACGCCGACAACGACGACGCTGAGGACGTGTGGTGGATTGTGATGAGCACTTTCTTGTGGACGGTTGCTACTGATTCGAGGTTGGAGATAGCACCCGACCAACGCGCCCGGTTCTCCACTGTCCCTTCGGGGTGGTGTTTGGGAATAAATGGGCCCTGGAACGCACAACGGGATAGATGCCCAACCAACATCAACCGACAAACGAGTGTATGTCATGAGGTTTCATTGACTTTTGTGGCAAACAGTTATGAATGATGATTGGAACGAGCGTAACGAGGTGGACGATTCCGGGAAAATATCGGGAACCTCAGGAGGGTGGTAGGTGTTGAATGTGGATTTGAAGTCGATCGAAAATTGTGATGAGCGGTGTTTATGGGATGCACAACTCGGCGGAATTTGGTTCTATGGGACTTTAAGCAGATGGAATTCTAATCGCCAAGGGTTCCGTGAAGTGAGGAAACATTTCTCGCTCTAGCCTGTGAAACTTTATACAAACCGAACATTTTAGGGCTAGTCCACTAGTTGTTAGTATTCCGTTGTAACTTGCTTGATGTCTGTGCAACCATTCCAAAGTTCGAAAACATTTTAAAAATGCGTTAAAAAAATTAAAATACAAGATATTCTTTTCTGAGTTTCTGATTTCATCGGAAGGGTACGGCAGAAAATAAAGCGAAAATGTTCAAACTTGAGTATTGGGTTAGTTTGTGTAACTAGTGACTAATTTCTGTCGAAAGAGTATTTGTTTATGTTTACTTTCAAGTGCGGCATCCAAACATTCTATTTGTTTTATTGCAAATTCGTCAAAATGTTCGCGAAAGAAGTGACCACCAGTTTGTTGCTCGTCCAGAAGAAGCCGAAAGAGATTGCCAAGGTGGTAGGGTGCCATTTGGCAACAGTTTACCGTATAACAAAGTCCCTGCAGGATAGTCCTTAGCAGCGGAAGCAGGGAAGCGGACGTCCGAGCTTTGTACATACGTCGATTTGATCACATCGATCCGTGCAAAAATGCTCGCAACCCGGTGCGTTCCATAAGAAAACTTGCAAAGTAAGTCAATATTTCGAAGAAATCCATGCGGAGAATCATCAAAGAAAACCTGCATGCATCTTTCAGAGCCAGAGTGAACTGCCACTTGATTACGGACCGGGTCAAGGAACTATGAGTGACTCGTTCCAAGAGATTACTTTCCTTGTTGAAGAAGGAAAAAATGCTAACCCTGTTCTCCGACGAAAAGCTTTTCAGCATCGATGCTGTGGCCAACAGCCGCACGCACCGGTTCATTTCGCCGTAGAAAATGGAGAACGTTCCGGAAAAAGTGAAATTCAAATTTCAGACCAAACATCCGGCTGGTGTCATGATGTTTGGCTTGGTGGCGTCCAACGGTTTGAAAATGCCGCCTGTTTTCATTGATGCTGGAGTTAAAATCAATACCAAAGTGTATATCGGTATTTAAAGGACCAAGTGCTTCCCTGGGTGAAGGCCAACTTCTCCGAGGACCAAAACGTTGTCCTACAGCAGGTTGGAGCGCCGTGTCACACGTCCAATCGAACCCAACAATGGTTGAACGATAACATGGAGTTTTGGCCGAAGGATTTGTGGCCCCCTAGCAGTGCAGATCTTAATCCGTTGGATTATTCGATTTGGGCATATGTTGAAACACGAGCATGCAAAACAACACACCCTAGTGTGAAAACCCTGAAGTCAACCATAACACGCACATGGCAGTCAATGTCGGAGGACTACGTTCGAAAGGCATGCTCTGGCTTTCGGCGTCAGCTCGAGGATGTTATCAATAAAAATGGAGAACACATTGAATAAATTTGTTTAAAAGGACTTTATAAAGATAACTGCACTCGAAAACGTTGATATTATAGCTTGAATTGGTTGAAAATGGGATTTGAATGAAATAGAACAAATTTTCGCATTATTTTCTGCCGCACCCTGTAGTTGGGAGTACCCTTCATTTGTGCTGTATAAGCTTGAGACGTTTCTCAAAAGAATTGCACTTGGCACGCACCTGGTCCATTGGCATCTCGTCCCAGATCTTCGATATGAGCTTCTTAAATTGCTCAATTGATTAGCCAGCATGTACGGCCATACATAAAAGTCCAAGGGATTAAGGTTCAGGGAGCTGGGAGGCCACAAAGTCATATCGAGAAAATTGACTCCACGCTTGGATGATATTCGCCGTGTGGGTCAGCGCGCGTCCAGTTCAAAGAAGAAATAATCCTTCCCGTAGAGGTCCCGATGTTCCGGGTCATAACTTCTCCAAAACTTCGGTCTTATAGTATGCGGCGCTGATTTTCACGTTGTTCTCGATAACACCAGTGGGAGCTTCTCACGCCTGGATACGGTCCTCCAAATCGACGCGGCGCTCTAGATCACGGGATGTTTATGTGGGACGGGGGAATGCTGGTCATCACGCGTTGATGATGTATTTCCAGAGATAAACATATTTAGAGGTGTCCAGATTTTGTCGCGAACAAGCTTGCCTTTATCAACAAAAATCTCACGCGAAAGAGGATATGGTCTTTTGGCCGGACCTGACTTGACCCATTGTGCCAATAGATTACTGAAATACATTACATCCTGCTAACAAACACCTAATCTATGCTCTGTAAAACTTTTGATATGCTAACTAAATTTTTCGAAGAAATACGGATTTTTTAAATCGGTACGACCAAATACGTCTTTTTTCACATATGTTCTGGAAACTTCAAATTAACATTATCAACATGAAATTTTGGTCACATAAGGTCAATTTGTTGGTTATGGTGTTATTACAGCTGAAGAGAGCCACAATAACCTGTTTGCGGCTGCACCACTGCACAACGTTACCATACACCTTGGTGAGGAAGTCTGTAGTTGGCTGGTCGGTCTACTAGGTCGTTGGCCCAATCTAGGACAGGACCTGCCAGTTCAGAGAGAGATGACCTCTTATAAATTTATGATTGCTATGATACGGGAGTCGCTCCAATGTTGCCAGATATGCTTACACAGTAATCCCAACAAACAAATAACTAAAACACAGCATCAATATTTACTGAATATCCTTCAGCATTCACATTTATGCTGTTAACCAGCATTCTTTTTGACATTTTGTGGAATCCAGTTTTATTTACCGAAAATCAGCAAATATTTCCTTACTGATTGTAAATCAGTAACTAATATTTACCGAAGACCAGTAAACTATTTTGCCTGTCAGTTTGATGAAATGCTGATAAAAACGAATGAAGCTTTCGTGTCTCTTTGTTTTACAAATTGAGTTCTTAGTTTTAGATCCATCTTTATTTCAACGGAATGTTTCCATCAGCTAAAAAGATCAATTACGGTGCTTCGAGTATGAATGTAATACTGGGCAAAATTACACATCTACATCCAAAAATACCCAAACGTAAGTAAAATAACAAAATGTGAATTTATGTATATTGATTGATGTTATTTCCTTCGGAACGCTTACTTCTCATTATTAGAGAAAAAAATCTATCTCGTGGTGCAAAATGCATGAACAAGGGCAAAAAAAAAGATTGCGAATTCACTCGAGAAAATTGTTTCAATTTTTCACATCGATTGTAAAACATGGGTTTCTTTTACAACTAAAATAAATAAAAAGCTTAGTTTAATGAATGAAAAATAAGCCGAAAACGTGTTTTTTTTATTTATAAAACAAAAAAGAAAACAAAACATTAGCTGTGCTGTATTTTCAGCGAATACTGTAATTTGCCGAAAATACAGCAAAAGCATTTGTCTTGATCTGCTGCTGGTTTATTCAGCAAATTGTGAGCATTTTGCTGCAGGCTCAGAATAAGAGCTGTCACTTTTTTGAATATCAGTTCTGCTTATTGATCAGCAATCTTGGTTTTGCTGCATGCATTGCTGAAATTACAACACAAAAAAATCAGCAAAACTTTGCTGTTTTCCAGCAATAAAAATTTGGTGTGAGTTGTCACAAACGAAAAAAGTGAAATAACAGTGACTACTAGCAACACCGCCAAACCAACAACAAACTGCCTGCTTGTAACATAACTCGACGGAGGCGGTAGAGGCGGTTGTCAAAGCGACCAATAGAAAACGGTCTTTTTTGACAGGTAAATGGTCTTGTTTTTGCACTAACAGCTGGCAGGTCCTGTCCTAGGGCCCAAAAGGCGTCAACGTAACAGCTGAGAGCAGGATCATCTTTATGTTTACTGTAGAGTAATCCAACGTTTATCGTACCACTCAGGTAACGCATGACTCTTGTCAAGCACTGCCAACGCAATGACGTTTATATAAGGTCTGGCCCAATAGCCTCAACAATATTAGTGAAATGAGCAAAATTCGCTCATGTCACTAGACCACTGCACTCCTTGCGCACGCTACACAAAAGCTCGCAAAGTGATACGTCATACTATTTATTTTGATTCGTTCGCTCCGTGATTGTTTATTGTATGCGCTTTAAAACTTAATTTTTCAACCGATTGCAGTCTACCGATTATGAAAAATTGGCTATGTATCGCTATCCGATTGTCAGGTCTCAGCGTTTGAAAGTTTGTGTGGCAAAAATTCAATTACCGCAGTTGAATTCATTTTAAATGATCCATGTTATCGGGAGGAAATGCTTCTGCTCAATAAATTGCAGTTGTATCTTGATTATTGCCACAATTCAGCATTCATAATAAACGCTTGAACCGATTTTTTTTATCTGAACCTATACCCGCCAATAGAAAGTTCAATAGCGTTACGTCATCACTTGTCGGCTCAGCAATGTTTTCATTATTTTTGCTTCCAATACAAGCAAGCAGTGCATTACCGTTATATAGACGTCATTGCAGCCAATGCTCCTGTGTTGAGGTCTCCTGGAAACGAGTTAGATACGTAAACGAAAAGCATATATCAAGCCTAGCGTTCCAACCCGGGATATCCCGGGACAAAAAATCCCGGGATCTTGAAAAATTCGGGATTTTCAGAATCCCGGGATAAGATTTTTCACCGTCCCGAAAATCCCGAAAATCCCGGGACACACATTTTTTACATATTTGTTCGCTTTGATACTTCCCAATAAATTTCGGTGTACCGTTTACGCGCATTCAATATAACCCATACAACGCCAACATACATATTTACTGTACCTACATTCATGAAAATGCATCTTTCCTTTTGTGTTGGTTCAGTAGGCATTCGCATTTTTGCCTACACATTTAAGACACACACACACTCGCGCACCAATACAATGCAAGCTGTCATTTCCATTCAAAACATTGTTTTCATTCACTGATTTCTGCTTCTGTGTTCATTGCATAATGACGGATTGCGGGTACATCAAAGTAGTAATACAAAATTTGTGCTAATGCAACCTTACAACCAATTATTTTAAAGGCATGGCTGAAATTTGAAAACACTTCGATAGAATTGCGGATGACAAAGAAAAAGCCCGATGTCGGAAGTGCGAGCGAACTTTGTCGTGCAAGAGCTCTTCGACCAGTGCACATTGGTCCGAAAGGGCGATTTTCAGGAATAAAATAAAAAGTGCACTTAGATGACGTGTAATCAAATTGGTGTTTTCAAAGAAGTTTTTGGTAAGATTAAGGCGCATCTGAAAAAGGGGTCGTCCAAAAACTGCGTTCATCGGGACACGATTTATTTTTTTTAACTTTTTTGTTGGACGTTCTAGGCTTTTAAAACATTCTACAAAATTGTAGAACTTACAATTTCCATAAACTTTGTTGAAAACACCAACTTGCTATCTTGTATTTTTTATTGAGATGTGAAGCATTTTATATAGGAACCTCTTTTAAATCAGTTTTTTAGCTCTAACTTTTTTCTTTGATTTTTCCTTGGTCTACTTTGTTCTAGAAAGTTTTTCCTTTTACTTAAACACACAAATTTTTAGAACACAGCAATACGCTATCTTTTAGAACTGAAATGATACAAGCGTTTTGTTGTTCAAAATACCTGTACAAGGATCAGCCACCGGTACCAATTGAAAATGAGGATTCAGATAGCGATTCAGGTTGGTTCTTCGGGTAAATATATTGGAATGTTCATGTTTATATTAAAGAAAATAGCTAAGTTATTTCAATTATAGACTTGTACACTACGCGATTTGGAGAGTCTCTGAAACGTATTCGAAGAGTCGTGAATTTTATTCGATGCACTGCTTCAAGAAAAAATCATAAAAATGTTACATAAACCACTTCAACTGTGTGTGGACGTCAAATCTCGACTGAAACGATGCTGGAGCACTTCATTCGCGGTTTTGATTGCATCAAAGAGACACTTTCCCAAATAAGCCTTTCAGGTCTTAAGCTGGACAGTGATTTCGAGGTTGCGAAAAACCTTCAAGAAGCTCTTCAGCCTTGAGCTACATGGTAAGTTGAGCCCGAATCTTGAAATCATTTTCGGCGGCTTAAAATAAATCAAAACGACGTCAACCGATAGCGAGCGCATCTTTTCGAACTCCGGAAATAGCTGTTCTAAAAAGTGAACCTCACTGTCCGATGAAAGCATTAATAACATTTGCTTCTTAAAGCCGTTTTTTCAGAGAACGAATTCAAATTGATAAGACCAGTTACTTGATTTGAACCATTGATTTTTTTATTGATAAATAAAACATATTCCTAACCACAAAATTGCGTTTTTAAGCACATTGAAAAATTTGGTGGGATCCCAGGATTTCTCGGACAAGCAAAAAATGTTATCCCAAATCCCAGGACAAGCAAATTGGTCGGGAAATGGAACCTCTAATCCGGCCGAGAAGCTGACATAAGGTACATTAGAGTGCCGACAAGTTCACGGTAGGGTTCTTCGACTTTGTCTTCTTTCACACCACGTTTCAGCTTCTGGTTCTGTTCCATTGGCGTCACAGCAGTTGCATCCAGTCAACGTTGGGTATACAGTCCTTGGTCGATCTGCAAAACACCATTCTCTGGATTTATACGGATGTGAAGTCCCATGATAGTTTCACTACCACACAGTAACAGTGTCTCCACAGCTCCTATAGTACAGGCAAACATCCCCTGATGACTGTCAGAATCCCAAGCTGGTGATGGAGTCATGAAATAGATCATTCCAGCATTTCGGACTCTGCTTCAAACCATAAACATAGCGACGCAACTTCAGGATTTATCCCGGCTTTTTAATCGTTCCATCCGGTGGGTGCATGTAGACATCTTCCTTGAGGATTCCATTCAGAAAAGCGATTTTGAGGTCAAGGTGCTGGAAGCGGTAGCCATTCTGCACTCCAAGAGCCTATACAAACCGTTTGGTAGGAAGCCGAGCAATCGCACTTTGAACTGTTGCGATTTTCCATGCTCTGTATCCTTCCGTTTGAAAATCCATTTTGAGCTAATTCTGAAATTCCGTAGAAGTTCTGTTCAGCTCCAATGCTTCCATCTCGGACTGAACGGCTTGCATCCACTGAGCTTCATCCTCTCAATTGATTATCCTGGTACGATTCCGGAGCATCCTCCAAAAATGATTCAAGTGCCATCGCAACATTCGCAGAAATATCGTACTCTCCGTTTGCAATCCAAAAAGGGGGTCGACGAATGCGTTCTGGATTCTGACGAACTCCGCGTGTGCGTCTTCCGAGAAATCTTCGCCCATATCATGCGGCATGCTCCTAACAGACATAATATGCTGCTGAAAAATTCTACGCCCTTGCGAGCGGCCTTCCGGCAGTTAACCGGAAGTTTCGCCATGGTGGACGAAAACATGCGTGTTGGCATGTTTTTGAGTTATTTTTTCATTTTATTTATCAATTCCTCCACAGTTTTCGCGACAAAATTGTTGGTGTAGATCTTACGCTTCAGGTTGGCCCAGAATTTTCGGTGGGACGCAGCTGGGAGACGTTCGCCGTCTTGGGTACCACATCGATATTCAGCCGCTTCATTTCCTCCAACAATCGCTTCGAGTAGTGGGCCGACGCCAGATCCGGCCAGAACAACGCGTCTTCGCCCTTATGGTATTCCTTGATGAACGACGCAACTTCCGGCAGGCATTTCGTACCATAAATTTCCCCGTTCACGGCCAGTCTGGAGCGAAAGAAGAGTGGCTTTGACATTCCCTTCCCGCTGATTGTCAGCCACAGCAGCACCTTCTTGGGGAACTTGGTGTGAAATGAACTTCAGCGTGGAGCTCACGAAGTGCCTTACCATTCGTTGCCATAGGTCTCCTCGTCCATCTCCACCGCCACGTCGCGATTCAACGGAAGAATCGAGTTGACCATCTTATTCAGCCGCTGCCGCTGCGTCATTGCGTTCAGCTCCGAAACTTGTTCATGTTCGCCAGGTACCGTTTCACTGTTTGGCCGGTTGAACCGACTCCCGGCCAAGCGTACGCAGCGATGTAGCCGCTTTTCCCTCGGTTTTCCTCTTCAGCATCCTTTGGAGCTTCTTGTCGCTCAGGGTCGTTGGCCGTCTGGAACCGGACTTTCTTTCGATGCACTGATTGTTGTCTAATAGTGCCAAGATGTTCTAGATGCTGGAACGGGCGTATCCGGCGTCCACAAAGCCGCACGATGTCCGTTTTCGAGGCGGCGGGGTGCCGTTCTTTGAACGCGCACACTTCTGAACGGAGTTGCTTCACTGTTTTTGCCATCACGGTTGGAGTTCGACTGATAGAGCTGTCAAATTTTGTCTGCTGACTCATGGGTTACTTTGATTGTTGCTGCATGGGTAGTTTCGTCAGTGTGGGTGAAGCTAAACCAGGCCTATGTCAAGGACCACTTTTTCACGTAGACAACATCTCAGTAAGCTCAGCTGTCAAAATAATGTCAACAATGAGCAAAAAGATCGCTTTCTGTGGTATTTCACATCAAAACAAACAACCAATTCAAATGAATAGACTTCTATTTGACAGATGACAGCGGGCCCAAATCAATTTGGGCCCAGGACATCCTGTCTACTGTCAATCACTGCTATTGATATAGGCTTGTCAATGGCCTGAGGTAAACCCATGAAAAATTGGCAACTTTTGTCCATTTTTTTCATGCAAATGTTAAGTGGGGTTTGAGGATTTACATATTGAAAAAAGTCCTCCCTGGACGTTCGTTTTGCTTCGTTGACTGCTTCTCTGAAGTCTTTCCGTGTCTCTTGGAAATCTTTCAAGGTTTCTTCCTTTCCTAGGTGGTTGTTTGGGAGCCTGCGTAACTTCTTCACCTTTTTTCTACGGGTCTTAGCTGCCTCCTTCGTTTCTGGTCCCCACCATGGAGTGGATTTCTTCCGTACCGTAGCGCTAGTCTGACGAATGCGTTTTTCGGCACTTGATTTAACAATTCGTGTAAAAACACTGATGGTGGTTAGCTGATCCGTCCATTCTTCAACGTGCTTCTCGAATTCTGCCAGCTGGAACTTCCACTGCCTGCGCTTTGTTTGTTTAAAATTTTTCTGCTGCCCGACTAAGGAAACGAATACTGAAATATGATCGCTTACCCTGCTACCATCGTCAACTGACGAATCCAGCAAATAGGTTAGCTCGGTTGAGACGATGGTCAGGTCCATTGGTGAACACTTCCCGGTCCGCGCATCGATTCGGTCCGCCCATCTCCATTATTTAGCGCGACTAGTCCATTTTCAACCACAAAGGACAAAGGTGAGTTGCCCGTCGTGAAGTTCTTCTGAGATCCCCACGCTTCATAATGAAGCATGGGACTGTTTCACGGTTCGTATCACGTTGGATAGAGTATCCTACAGTTCTTCGGCGGTAGTACTTGTACTCGTTCCGGATTGTCGCTGCTACTACTGCCAGGAACGGGTCCAATTAAACTTTCTGTGGGTCAAACTCCTTCAGAATTGCCAGTACAATACCTCGTGGTGTCTGATTTTCGGGGTCGGTCCAAGGAACCAGTTAGATTCTTCCCTGACGATAACGTCCCGGAAAGAGACGTCCTTGCATCGAGCTTGTAGAGCGATTGCAATGGTTTCGCAATCTAGAGAAGTAATTCGTCACGGCTGGCTATCAATGCTGTTGATGTTCCATTGTGCGGCTAGGATGTCCATCGTTGTGTTGGCTGATGTCATATTGATTCCAGTCACTGTTCCTCGTACTGCTTCTTCCTCTTCGTCCGATTCCATGTATTCATCATCTGTTACGTCTTGGGTTCCGAAATCGAAGCTCGAAAATTCCTCTGTTCCACCCACAAGCTTTTTGTATGGGGGAAAAACAGTTCCGGATCTTGTCTCGTCGTTTTTTTGCTTAGGTTTTCGGTTCTGTTTGTATTTCTTTGTTTTTTGTTTGGTTTCCAATTGGTTTTTTTCTTCCTTATCTTTCCGGTTTCGCTTCTTCTTTTCCTGCATGTCTTCCAACGTTTTCCGGACTTCTGCTGAAGTCCCTTCATTTTTCCCAGTTTTTTACGTAGCATGTCGATTTCACGTTGCTTGTCATCTTCCTTTAGACGATTTTGGACCGAATTCATTGCCGCTTAGGAGGAATTCCCATGGGTCCTACTCGTATTGCTTGCAGCCCTTCATCATCGTTTGGTGACCTTCCTTGCAGTGGAAGCAAAAAGCTACGTTGGGACAAGGTTGCTTACCTACTTACTAATTAGACCAAGGCTGATGTGGCCTCTGCTGTACACAGAGGTTGTCTCCATTGTAATCGGTCCATAGCTTTACCTCGCCAGCCTCGCTGTCTGCGGAGAGTCCGCAGGTCGCCTTCGACTTGATCGATCCACCTTGCTCGTTGCGCGCCTCTTCTTTTTGTACCCGTTGGTTTGTTTTCGAGAACCATTTTCACAGGGCTATCGTCCGACATTCTTACGACATGCCCAGCTCATTGTAGTCGGCCGGTTTCAGTGGTATGTATGCTGGGAGGTTCTCCCAGCAACTGATGCAATTTGTGGTTAATAAACCACTTCCACGTTCCATCTTCCATCTGCACTCCACCGTAGATCGTACGCAGCACCTTCCACCAAGGACGCGTTGGTCCTCCACAAGCAATGTTCATTTTTCGGGGCCGTAGAGACCTACCGGTCTAATTAATGTCTTTCAGATGGTTAACTTTGTAGTTCGGCGAACTTTGTTCGATCTTAGCGTCCTTCGAAGTCCTGAGTAGGCACGATTGCCAGCCATAATGCGCCTTTGTATCTCTATGCTGGTGTCGTTATCGGCGGTTACCAATGAGCCCAGATACACGAATTCGTCTACTATCTCGATTTCCTCAACGTCGTTTTGAACTCGTGGTAGGAGGCTAACATTGTTTTCCCGTGAGCCTCTTCCCTTCATGTATTTTGTTTTCAGCGCATTAATCACAAGCCTAATTCTACCAGCTTCAGCCTTAAGTATGATGTACGTCAAAGTTACGTGCTAGGATGTCAACGTCGTTGGCGAAGCCAAATAGTTGGACAGACTTCCTGAAGATCGTGCCACTCGTGTCTATCCCAGCTCTTCGAATCACACCCTCCAGTGCAATGTTAAACAACAAACACGACAATCCATCACCTTGCCGTAATCCTCTCCGAGATTCGAAGGGACTCGAGATTATCCCTGATACTCGGAAGACACACATCACTCGATCCATCGTTGCTTTGATCGATCACGTCCGGAAATCCATATTCGTGCATAATCTGCCATAGCTGGTCTTGATTGATTGTATCATAAGCTGATTTGAAATCAATGAAAAGCTGGTGTATGGGCGCGAAAATCTGTCCGCATTACGAATTTTACTTGGTATTGCCATGAACTCCTTTGCAATTGGTGATAGGCGGTGGCATCAAATTTGGGAGAGTTACTAGTAGGCGGCGCTCAGAAGTGTGATTCCACGATAATTGCAACAATCCAGCTTGTCGCCCTGTATATAGATGGAACACACTATTCCTTCCATCCAATCCTCCGGAAAACATTCCTCCTCCTAAATCTTGGTAATTACCCAGTGCAGCGCCCTGGTTACTGCTTTACCTCCGTATTTCTATAGCTCGCATGGGAGTTGGTCAACTCCAGCAGCTTTGTTGCTTTTAAATAGACCAATTTCCTCCTCAACTTCCTGAAGGGTTGGGGTCGGGATCCTGTCATCGTCTGCGCGTGTTCCTGTGACTTACTACCGTGCCACTTTCGCTAGCTGTTACATTGCCGTTCAGGTGCTCGTCGGAGTACTGCTTGCACCTATCAATCACCTCGCACTCTCCTGTGAGAATGTTGCCTTCCAGGTCTCTGCACATATCGGCTTGTGGTACGTTGCCTTCGCGTGAGCTGTTCAACTTCTCGTAGAATTTGCGTGTGTTGTTAGCGCGGTATAGCGTTTCTATTGCTTCGCGGTCTCGATCTAACGAATCAGAGCGATTTGCCCAGTTCCATGTTCCGAGTTTCCAATCGTAGTCCTCATTTCGTCGCGTTAGGTTTTTGCCGATTGTTCCGGTCCATATTAACTTCTGTATTGTTTGTAACATTGATTTTTCAAGGGCGGCTTGTTGGGCCTTCCTCAACTCCCAGTCTTGCCGGAGGATCATGGTGCACAGCACTGTTAAGAGTCTCACGTTGGCCCGAAGACGATGATCCACCGCTCCTAACATGGAGAACAGGCGCTGTTTTGAGCCATCCATGACATGGAGAACAGACGCACGGATAGACTGCACCCTTTGAAAAGGGAAGCCCCCTTTCTCTGCCAGCATTTGACCAAGATCCCACCGGGGTTGGTTACCCGAGCTTTCCAATTCATACCCCAATCGGCACCACGGGGAGCTAGGGATAGGAGTGACTGGACAAGAGGCTAAGACTCGCAGTAGGATCTATTTTATACCTGGAGGTACGCGAAGACCTATGAAACGGATTGTCATTTACCAACCTACCCTTGGGTATGCGAGTAACTTTTTGAGCAGTTACATCGTTCGGTCGCTTGGCAACATGGCTTTGTAAGACCTACTTCGAAGCAGTTGTAGCATGTCATTGGCAATGGATAGTACGTTTCGGTGCGTAACAAAGGTAGCCCGAACTCAATGGGCCTTGGGATTACAGTTCCATTTATTGTCAGAACCAGCGTCGGTGTATTTACTCTGACTCCAGCGGGTGATCCGTCTAATCAATGTAACTCCTTGTGGGTTAAGCTCTTCCAATAGTTCTTCGGTGGTCGCGTTAATGGCTTCAGGACGGCTGACTTTTCAGTGACCAGTGTTTAGCGTGTGATGCAGCGTTACTTCCACCTTGGTTCCGTCGATAAGTTGTGTCACAGGCAGTAGCTTCTTTACTTGGTAACCGTTGCTTACCTCTAAGGGAAGGTCCATTAATTATTTCACGCAGTAAGGGGGGAAGGGAGGTTTGGGAGAAGTGACGATCCATACAAAAAAAATTGAAGGTCCATACAAAAAACGTGACAAGGCTTGGGGGAAGGGGGGTCAACACTCGACTGTATGGATGAGGAATTACTACAGAGGCTGTCTTATTTTTGGGATTTCCGGTGATTTATACGATTGATAAAGACGTTTCGTTACATTGAACAAGGCGATGCCATAAATACACTTTAAAACCTATTTTAATATTTATTTAACTCTGTACAATCATACTCTTCATAGTCGTCAGGTTTACAATTTCCTTCAAACTTACAGCCTACCCCGTTGATTTTCTTTTGAAACCTTTAACTGTTCCATTTGCGTGACTCAGCTCGTGGCTCTCAACATGATCAGCCCGATCGAAGGGTTTGTTGCAGATTGAACAACTAAATCGGGCAATTCCATGGTGCAGATCAACGTGGCGCTGAAGATCCCTAGCACGGACGAACTGTTTCGGACAATCGGCACACTTGAATGGTTTGTTCGCAGCTAGATGTCGCTGTTGATGTTGCTGCATGGTATTCATGTCCTTGAATCGCTTGCCACATACATAACAGCGGTGCGGCTTGGCTCCGGAGTGGGTATGCTTGTTATGTTGAATCAGCCCTCCTTGGGATTTGAACGATCGGACACATGTGGCACAGTTCCAATCACTGGTATATCTTTTCAACAGCTTCGTTTTCATGGGTCGCTTCTTGACTCTTCGGGGTTGTTCCATTACTTCCGCTGTTGGATCGCCTTCAATTTTGACCGCGATGCTTTCAGATGGTGTGGCAAGATTTAGCTGCTCGATTTGGGAATTCCACTCTTGTTTGTATGTGACGGCTGGAACTTCGTGTAGCGGTGCGTACTGATTTTGAAGGGAGCCGAACACATCCGGAACGTAGTAGTTCTGTTGAGGTGATTCATAGAAATTGCTCTCAAATCTGTAGTTACTCCACTGTTTAGTTTTCGTTTGCCAATACGAGTTGAACGGCAGTGTCGGATAACAGACGTCATATGGCACCGGTGCAGAATGAACGGCAAAAGTACCACCATAAGTCATCTGCGAGGGCTGTGATAACACCATTATATCATACGAATCCTCCGGGTAGTGTTGAAATTGATTCTCTCCGAAATCTGGTGACACTGCGCTCACTTGTGTTTGTTCTTCTTCGCAATTCACGACATAATTCAATATATCACCCAAATTAAATTCTTCCATTATGATTATTGTTGTAGTACGGATGTGGTTGCTTATTGATGATGACTTGGAACGTTGTTTCTCCGATGTATTGTAGCAATATTTCTAGTAGTAGTACAACACTTGCATGCACATATTGTACTACTACTAGAAATAGTCGGCACATGAAAGACATCTAGGATCAAAGCAAAAAGATACTGTGGGATGTGTTTGTCAAGTGCATTTGGATTAGTATCCCCAAAATACTGTAAACACAAATAGTGACATCACTATTTAATACCATGGGCAGCGTACATCCATTAGTGCCTAACCGAAACACGTAACCAATGACTTCTTCCATAAAATTTCTTGTGACCCAAAGGCTACCCATGTAAGCCTTCAATTCTATCGGACTCTTCGCAATGCCCTTGGTGAATTGATTAGACGAGTTTTAAAGGAAGAGAAATTTCCGAAAATGTCATTGTTAACGTTTGTCAGTTAGGCCCTAATGGAAAATCTTTGTGGATTTGTGAATTCTCGAGTTCTTTTTCAAACATACGTATTTGCTTTTGTAAACAAAGAGGGAAGTAAGATTCAAACGTTAAATTCTTGAAACCCTTAGTAGTTTCATGCAAACTAGGACCACCAACACAAGAAATAACATTTTCCTAACATGATGGTGATGTTAGTTTCTGTTGAGGTGCTGAAGTTTACGTGTAAATCTGGTCTGTTTGAAAAAGTACTCGACATTTCGCCTTTATGGAACAGTGGTGTCACTCACACAGTTTTACGAATTGCTTCACCTCGACATTCCAGCAGCGTTCGGATCAGGGGAGTGATTAGGCTTAGTGACGTTTAACACACGCACACTACAGCGCCATTTAGATCAAAGGAGTGCAAAATTATCGCTCCTCTGCATGTGCCAGAAAGGGAAATGTGGTTAAAAGGCCTAATACCTTATCTGACCGGGGAGCCTCTATTAAGTACGCCATGAACCCCCCAACCCCGTCCACATCCCTTATCATCACACATTTTGTATGAACATCAAACAGTTTTTGTATCGTTAGCTTTCAAGACTCCCCGCTTAAAAGTGTGACGTTCTTAATGGATGTTCCCAGGTCGGTTTTCACGTCACAGCTTTGCTTTGGTATCGACACCATGTAAACAATTCGAAACCATCGAACAATGCGCTTGTTCCGCACTTTGGATATAAAGAAAAAATATTGCACACTGACTTGTCGTCTCGAATGAACTCAAACGTCTACAGCAGACGTTCAGTTTAAAGAGGCATAAGTTAAATAAATGCAGCACACTGACTCGTTTGGATTCTCAACTTGCTTGACTACTTAGAATATTTCATTTAATATTATTTTGAATAACTCTCATCTTAAACCTCTCTCTGGTATACCAAATATTTTTGTGAATGATTTGATTAGGTGTATTCTGAAATGTTGTTGTAATGGTTCGTCCAAAGTTGTACTACTGAGTCAAATATTGTTCGCAATTGCTAATGAATTTAGACCAACCTGTAATAGACGTTGTCTCAAATTCTATGCAGTATGGACCCAGAGCCAAGCCAAATGAGTTAACGAATCAACTTGACCCTTTCCGATTTGGATGAACCATTGAAAATGGGTTTGGTAGTCGATTTGAAGTTTTCATAAAGGCCAATGTCACAAACGTAAACAATGGCTTCTTCCGCAAATTTCTTGAAAATGCAAACTTGCTCAAGTAAACTGCCACGTTTATGCAAATTTTGAAAAAGGGCGCATGTGTTGCCATATGTGTATTCTTCAAAATATCATAACTTGGTATCCGTTGATTTTAATGATATTGTGTCTTAGAAGAAGTAGAAGTGTAGATAGCCAATGAAGCTTTGTTAAAAAATTTGGCGCAGCTAAAAGGAACTGAATGAACTGGACAAAAATACGTGTGGTATCCATACTTGTGTTACAAGGGAACCACCATTGTGTTGTTTTCCGAAGCTTGTCAGGTATTTCAAATCATCCTGTGCTACTACAAGCCATCGGGTGGACTAAAACCCGAATCAATGTAAATTTTGACGCATTCATGTGATCAAAACTTAAGAATTAAACAACATACACAGTTGATCAAAACATCAAACAAAAGGGTATTTATTAATCGATATACAACAAGTAATTACATTTCACCGTTTCGAACGAACTGTCACACTTTACTTGTGATCGATGCCATCATGATCTGCACAGCCGCTGGTGACACTGTACCGGCGAACTTATTCCCCTTTAAACGCATTTGTTGTGCATATGTCACTTTTTTACCGCATCATCGAAGTTTTTGCTTGGCAATTGCCCAATATTTTTCGATCGGTCTGAACTCAGGGCAATTCGGAGGAGTGATCTCTTTGGCGACGAAATTAACTTTGTTTGCAGAACATCATTCTCGTACCTCCTTGGAGTAGTGGCAGCTGGCTAGATCCGGCCAAAACATAACGTTGGTCTTGTGTTGCCGAATGAAGGCAAAAATTCTTTAATGTAAACCTTCGACGTCATTGTGTAAGATTTCATGAAAACTTTGGTTTTAATGCCACAACTGCAGATTGCTTGCCAAATCATTAGTTTCCGAGCAAATTTATCACACAAAAAAACAAATTTATATCTGGAAGGGACATCCCCACGACCAGCTGCCAGGTTACATTTTCGTCCGGGGATTTGTTTAACATGTTTGACATATGTTTCGTCATTCTTTTAAATACAGCCATCAAATTTCGTCAAAACTCGTTCGTATAGCAATCGTGCTCGCTTTTTGGCCACTAAATTTTGTTTCAGGGAGCGATTCGGATGGCTACTGGCACAAAAAGACTTATATCCTTCTCTTGAAAGGATTTTACGCACTGTGGTAAGGTTAGAATCGTATTTTTTTGCCAAATCCCGTATAGAGACACCTGGGTTGCCTTTCACGTACCTCTACACCTTTCTCGTCAGCTCTTTGTCCCTAGTGCCACTTTTATGATAGACACTCAGAGTATCCATGTAACGTTTGATTACAAGGCCCACTGTTGACTTCGGGAATGCTAACACTTTTGCGATTTTTGAGGCAGACCACGAAGGATTCTCTAGATGTTTGGGCAGAATTACACAATACATCCACATTTAGTCCAACACAAACGAAATAGCTGGTTTGTTCCAGAAGAAAATTTCACCACTACCATCACTTCGTTTGAAAAATGCAATAAAAGTCAACAATTTTAAGCATGACTTTTCAAAAGGACTATGTCGCAAATCTATACATATCGAGTTTTTCATTCTATCCTGTCATTAATTGCCTAATAATATTATGCGCCAAATTTCATATGTGACCTATCTGATCTTTTTAAATGTTAAGCAAATAGTTCAGATACACCACACAGCAAGCCGACGTATCTGCGCTTAAAAATTATCCTTGGTGTATCTGTCATGACGCAAGTGCTAAACGTTCTGAAATACCGATGTATCCAACCGATGTATGTTACAATCGAGATGTGACACTGACGTACCATGGTGTATGTGTATGGTATGGAGGCAAACCGGTGTATGTGTTAATTTTCTCAAAAATAGAGCGAGAGTAAATGATAACCAGGAATTTTAACGTTTTTAATAATATTCAACCCTGATAGATTCAACATATCGAATAAAACTTGGAGTACAGTGAAATAGGTTTGAGCATCTGGAACTTCTACCTCATATTTTTCAATTCCTATCAAATATTAGATAAGTCTTTTTGAAAAGTTATTCTTGATTTATTTATTCACCAGGTTCTATTACCGTAATTGTTGACTTCCTGGGGCCTTTTCTAAGTGGTGAGGCAACTTCTAACCGAGTAGCTAGAGTCATGACGCCAAGTTATTCCAGAAAGGATGATGAACTGCAGCGGTGGTGAAATCACCTACAAACCGACACGAATGACAATAGAAAATGTGCTTGTGTGTATGTGTGTATATACAATCCAACGCTCACGGTCCGGCAGTGTTTTTATGGAAGAAAAATATTTGCAGTTGAACGAACTATTGTCGACACGACAAATATTTTTAGCCCGGGAGTTTGAAGGTGATAGCTCTGTTGGGTTCCAGTGATCCATTTCAGAATGCCTGGTTACTCACGTTCATTCCGAGGTCACTTTCACTAACAACAAGCCCCGCATAAACACAGGACAAACATCAAATGGATATAAGTACAGTGCATACACTTCCATCATCAAATCCTATTGTTTCGAGGATGGCACGTATTTAGCAGTATCGTTCAAATACAGAAGGATCTCACCGGATATTGTTGCATATGGTTAGTCTTCATTTAGACGGCTTTCCTGCGATTCTAAAGGATGCATTTATGTCTTTACAGAAGTAGCACTCCGCTATTCGGCAAATATTTTCACATCATCCTTTTCGAATGGAACAGCCCGAATACAATTAGTACTTCGCGCACAATGCAATACAACGAAAATCACAGGTGAAAAAACACTTCAGAGAGAAAATTTAACTTGAAAAACCACAATCTGTGTGCAACCAATGAAATAAAACTTCACAGCTCTCCATCTGTTCACCACGTGGTGATTGCACCTAAAATTAAATGCCAGCTACTCACGCACGCATGCGCGATAGCTTTGTTCTTTGCTTCTGACCAGCAAATGGCGGTTTTCTACATTTCAAGCAAAACAATGCATTAGGTCCTAAGTATCATTGAGAGACTCTCTCTCTGTCGACTTTCTCTTTGGGATCCTACGGCTATGGAAAAACATGTTCAACTATTTTCAACATACAATACGACAGTATAAAGTGTTATTAGGGATCCAGTACGTTGAAAACATCAGCAAATCGTTCAATAGACAAGCTATTAACCCAAGAGAAAGTCGACGAAGAGAATCTCTCAATGTTACTTAGGACCTAATGCATTGTTTTGCTTGATTTTTCTTTTTTCTCTCTCCACAGTCTGTCAATAATCAAAATCCCCGCTATGAGGCGACTCTATATCAACTTCTACACTGCTTATAATCATCAATTCACTTATCTAATCATTTATGTCCACGTGGCACGATAGTACCAGCACTAACAAACACAACTAAGCTGATATTAACTTTCCCTCCGGGTGCGGGGGCGACCCTAGTAGCACACTTGTTGCAATTTAGTTGAGAAAACATAAATATGACTTGCTTAGTCATAATCAAGTTACTGCAACTAATTATGATCGTATTGTGCTACTTGGGGAGGCACAAAATACAAAAAAAAAAACGGGGAAAAACTACCGTTCATCACAAATTTAGGGAGGGAATCGATCATATACACTAAATCTTACACAAAACACTTGTAGGTTTTATGATTTCACTGTTCATTTAGGTTGAATTACGAATATTTTTTTCATTTTCATTTTCACGAAAAGGGCGCAGCAAAAACAAAACACGTTAGTTTCCAAGCCCGGCTTGCTGCGATCTCCGACATGAATGACAATAGAAAATGTCTTAGTATTTCTGTTCAAATCATATTGCTGACATCTATGTTCGTGTTCACTAAAAACGTTTATTAAAGCCACGAACACGCCTGGGAACTTGATGAGAAGGTTCATGTCTGGACACATTTTTTTGATCTAGATAAAATGATTCTATAGGTTTTGACAGATGGGATTGCTGCACATTTGAATCGTCCGTTATGGATTCTTGATCAATAGATTGAGTTTTATCACCGACAAACCGACATGATACTCAATCTCCACTATTGATCAAGAATCCATAACGATCGATTCAGAATTTGCAGCGATCCCATCTGTCAAAACCTATAGAATTTTTTTATTCTGAGATCAAATAAATGTGTCCAGGAATTGCGATCATGACATGAACCTTCTTATTCGAGTTCCCAAGCGTGATTCGTTGTGACTGTCACATAAACGTTTTCGAGCGAACTACTAAGATAGACATGCTCAGTAACTGTGTTATGAACAGAAACTATGTAAGACATTTTCTATTGTCATTCATGATCGATTAATGTCGGTGGTCCTTTATGTCGTTTTTTTGGTGGTGAAATAGCTTCGTCGAATACGGGAATGGATTTGTGTTCCAAGTATGTTCGTAGCTTCCTCACACAGAGACAAATGCAAATAGAACTGAAAATAAGCATTTAAATTCTATGCTAAAACCACATACGATCGATCTAGTCCTTGGAATTGATAAACCAGGTTTATACATTGATAAGAATGAATGAAATAAATGTACATACTCTAATTGTTATGTTTTGCATTTTCCGTGCGTGGAGTAACGATTATGATGTAGAAAGAGATATTCGCTCATCACCATGAGGCATCAAGAGTGGACAGTAATGTTTACTAGAATGAAAGATATAAAGAGAAAGTGTTGAAAGTTCCGTCAGTGTACGGTAGGTTGGAAATAGAATAGAAGTATTGAAAATTGAGTGAAAGGGCATGGGTAAAGTAGAACCAAGGGCGTTAACTTTGCCTAACATCCCACTGCGGGGAAGGTCGAGGCACGGACGAATACGTCACCTCAACAGGCAAAAGTAACGTGGTGGTACGCGCTCATGTACCACTGATAGCTTTGTGATAGTTTTTAGCGGTAGTTTGTATACACTCTGTTTTCATGCGCACATGGGAGAGGAACTCTCTCCTCTTTGGGTTTGTTTTAATTCGAAACGTCTGAGATCACTCAAACCTTTTTTTTCTAGTTATTTATTAAAATATATGTGATATTTAGCTTTTTATCATTAGAGATGTATTAGCAACTGGAAGTCCAAATAATTTCTGGGAAGCTAAAGCTGATTCTCCGTTTATTTCCAGAAGGTTTTTTTTATAGTATTCCATGAGTGATCAGCAAAATTTTTGGAAATATAAACAAGTTTCTAGATAGGTTGTGAATTTTACGGCAATTCAATGGACTTCTCTGAATTTCCGCCACTTCTCTTCTCAAAAGAGAGCGAGCAGACTTCATGATTATCCTAAAACTTTCAAAAAAGTATTCAACTTTCAAAAAATTTATTCAACTTCTGAGAAGCCTAATCAAATTCTGTGAACTTCATTTTAACACGTACGCTCTCTGAGACAGAAAATTTCAAATTTAATATTGATGATATTTTATCGTTAGTCATCGAATTTTGATGCGGTTTTTTGCAATAGATCGCAAAATTATCTTTGTTTATATGATGTAGAAGGAGATGTTCACTCATCACCATGAGGCACCAAGAGTGAACAACAATGTTTTTGGCTAGAATGAAGATATGAAGAGAAGTTTTGATAGTTCCGCTAGTATGCGGCAGGATTGAAATGCAAGAGATGTTTTTTTTTATGAAAATTGAGCGAAAAGGGCATGTATACGTGGTGGTACTCGAACCAGCGACATTTTGCCTAACATCCCACCGCAGGGCAGGTTGAGTCACGGATTAAGTCCGCCACTCAACAGGCAAAATGTCCGGTTGGAAGACGCTCATGTACCACTGTAGCTTGTATAGTTATTCTAGCGATCATTGTGTGCACTCTGTTTACTGATGCGCACATGGGAGATGAACTCTCTCTTTTGGGTTTGTTTTGATTCGCACCGACTGACGATCACTAAAGTTCGGTGCGAATCAAAACAAACCCAAAAAGGAGAGAGTTCCTCTCCCATGTGCGCATCAGTAAACAGAGTGCACACAATAGATCGCTAGAATAACTATACAAGCCACAGTGGTACATGAGCGTCTTCCAACCGGACATTTTTGCCTGTTGAAGTGGCGGACTTAGTCCGTTCTCCTTCAACCTACCCCGCAGTGGGATGTTAGGCAAAAATGTCCTTGGTTCGAGTACCACTGTATACATGTCCTTTTCGCTCAATTTTCCTAAAAAAACATCTGTTACATTTCCAATCCTGCCGCACACTAGCGGAACTATCAAAACTTTCTCTTCATATCTTTCATTCTAGCCAAAAACATTGTTGTTCACTCTTGGTGCCTCATGGTGATGAGCGAACATCTCCTTCTACATCATAATCGTTACTCCTCGCACGGAGAATATATAACATAACAATTAATGTTTGTTTATATATTTGCACTGGTTATCCCGAAAAAATCCGTAGTCTCGGATACCAAAGTGGGATTACTGGGGTAAGTACCGGTCCAGGGATGGTTGACAAAAGATTTTTAGTAGCGAAACATGGCATGCGGCATACCAAACTTCATGATTTAGCAAAACTAGGTCATCAGAAGACATTTCCAGGATTTCTGACCATACTGACCACTTAAAGAGGCCCTGCAGGATCCGAGTTCCTCCGAAAAAGTGGACATATTCAAATCGTTGCTAAAACCTGGCTTGCGACGCATCAAACTTCAGGATTTTGCAAAACTTGTTCTTCGGGGGACATTCTGAGAGTGTCTGACCATACTGGCTACTTAGCGAGGCCATGCAGAATACGAGTTCCTCCGGGAAAGTAGCCATATTCAAATCTTTTCTAGAACATGGCTTGCGACACATCAAATTTCATGATTTTGCTAAACTTTATCTTCGGGAGACATTTGGAGGATTCCTGACTATATTGGCCACTTAAGAAGCTCTTGCGAGATCCGAGTTCCTCCGGAAAAGAAACCATATTCAAATCTTTTCCAAAACCAAAATAAAATTTACAACACCGGTGTAGTGATATTTTTGCATTTGGTCTAAAGAAATAAATCCCATCCTTGATTGGACCACCGTTGACGATGCTCTTTCAATGCTTAATTTAAAATCATGCATTTCAATCCAAATGTATATGAAAAATTAAGAGGATAATTTTGGGATGTTTTTTTTCTTGTGATTAAATAAATAAAATAAAAGCTAAACAATGTTTAAAAAAGTTCTAACATTCCAACACACGACAGCGGAGCGATGCAAACTTCTCAAAATCCACGCGCTTGCAGGAGAGAAAATAAAATAAAATTTAGCGCCAATTTTTGGAAAAAGTCATCAACTTGATTCGACACTGATCGGACTCTTGCGTTTGTCTCAATGAATGGAATGGTCGTGGGACAGAGAAC
The DNA here is from genome assembly GCA_034211315.2 of Aedes japonicus. Classification (NCBI taxonomy): domain Eukaryota; kingdom Metazoa; phylum Arthropoda; class Insecta; order Diptera; family Culicidae; genus Aedes; species Aedes japonicus. The sequence continues at coordinate 11,036 of JASCZW010008351.1, read as the reverse complement.
ACTTAGTGTAAGAAGCTTTCGCCGGGCTTCTGTGACAAACATCAACATGATTCTTGAGTTTCGATATTCTTTCACTGAGAAAAAATCTTCTCTTTAAAATTGAATTGCTGACAAATCGTTCTCCTGATACTAATAAATAATAAATGAACTCTGAAAAAATATATCAATCCAATGCAAGCTGAGATTTCTAGTGCAAGACATTCTCCAATTATCCAGCGCTTAACGCTAGGTCCCGGGAAAGGTTCGCTTTCACGCCAGTTCCCGCAATGCGCCGCCCCGCACATAATTCCGCCGGTACGTACTTCAATGCTGCCATCACCTACTTCTTCGCCAAAGCACGTAAAATTATCTCATCCACTGCGACGCCACACAATGCACACAGTACAGATTCCCTTTGACGCCGTACAGCCGTAATGACAACGACGAATCGGTTCCATAGCCCTACGGTAGGTATGTTGTTGCGAGTCCGGAATATACCGTAAACGGCGTGTGTTCATGATTACAATTATCCCACTCCCTCGGATCGGTGTGCCACATTCTTAACTCCGCAACAGCACCTTTTTTTATTAAAAAGCCTCATAACATATGGCGGTGAGTGTCAAGATGACAACACGATTGCTCGCTCTGGCACTTTCTTCCACAATTGGCTCGTATTTTTGCCGTAATTGTTTACCTCTCTGATTGCTTTCAAGTTTGCATTCAAGTTCTCAGCAACTCGCTAACTGTTTTTTTTTCTTGATTTTACAACCACAGTTATTTTTGAATATCGCTCCAATTTGAGTTCCATGCAAAACTCGAAGTCTGTGCCAGCAGAGATTTTCGGCAAGAACCATTAAATCCGCATCGCTTGACTTGCTCAGGAAAACTCTCAACAACGACGCGCGAAGGCGATCGTCGCCGTTAACAACCTTCCTTTGATGTTTCGGCGCCATTTGCCGGTTTATATCACCTTTATTCGTGTTTTCTGAGATCCCCCCTCTGCGCTTTGAAGAGCGATTCTGGCAATGCAATTTTGTCACATGCTCGCTTCTTTGATGGGGTGAAGGTATGCAAATAATCATAAATGACACCATCTTCTGGCGGGGAGCCACGCGATATTAACCTTGCAACTTTCTTGCCGGTAGATGAAGGAGGAAAAAAATGGCAAAAGTCCTTCGTCGAGGAAGTAATGATGTGCTTGATGGGAATTCATTGAGATCTGGAAACGTTGCGTGAGACATACAATAAGCAGTTCTCAGAATCTCATTAAATGCATCTTATTGGACTCTCTTCTCCCTTGTCAAGCACCCGGTACTCCATTAGTGAAATCCCCCCGCAAAACTGTAAGGGGTCATTCAAAAATGACGTCCACTCTTTAGGGGGGGAGGAGGGTATCCAATTTGTGACAATATGTGACAGGGGTGGGGGGGAGGACGGTTTATAAAAATATGACATCCAACAATTTTACATTAGGTAATCTAAATTTATCGGCGTTAATTCGAAAACAAAGGCGTCGAAAAGTTGTCCGGTGTACGGTTAATGAAAATACACACTTTACTTAGTTGTGTGAGTGCAAAAAATTGTTTACTGTGTTCATACATGTTGTTATCGTCAATGAGCACGAAACGCACGAGCTGTGCTTCATTCTGAAACTTTGTCGAAGTTTGGTTTCGTTGAAAATCCTATTGTGTTTGTTTTTGGTGGCGTTGAATTTTGATTTGATTCAATCGCTGGTCGATGCATTTTGTCGTGTATACCCGCTGCGCAATTAACAAGCGCTGGCGGGATATAAAAAACGAATCCTATTGTGACGAACTTTTCAAATCGAAAATCAGCAACTTGAAAACGGAAGCTTCGAAACCGAAAGATACACTGAAGGTTTTTTTAACCAGCGAATGGGGGGATTGTTAAAAATGTTCCAAAAATACCACCGGATGAAGGAACTCCAGCCTTTCAGTTCTTCAAAAGCTCCACTGCATTCGGACAAAAAAGTTCCCTCTAATTTTGCATGTCCTAAATAGGATGCAATTTCTAAAGAATTGGATATTATTAATTCCGAGATGTCCAGCCTGCTGATTAGAGAGCGAAATGACATGCTTTTGGCTATACAGAAAAAGACGCTGTCTGACCTGAAGACGTTGGTCGTTCTAGGTCAGCATGGAGCGTCAGCTGGGCAGAGATGTGACGTTAAGAATTTGGAGTAACATGAAAATCTTTTATGGCAATGTATATTTCATTTTTAAAGCGACAAAAATATCATTATTCTTAAAATCTTGATTTTATAGAATATGGGACAGTGCTTTAGGATGGGGGAGAGTGCGGTCAGGAAGAACCAGCTACTTTAAAAAAGTGTATGATTAAGGAATCGAAAAGTGCTTGAAATTGTCTTGGCAATAAACATTATGATCTAGATTAAGTATTGCACACAATTTCAAAGTTGAGAGAAACGGTCGGGAGCTTTGAATAAAGCACCATCCTTTGCGAAAAAAATCAATCAATTTTTTGTCAATCAGAAATTTTGATTTCAGGCCTTTTTGAGGTGTGCAAAAATTTATGAATTTTGCTAACTTTGATTTAAAAAAACTAATTCGCGAACTGATCGTCTTAGGAAAACATTCTTGTGGTGGAAAGTGGTTAAATTATCTCAGCAAGCTGAAAAATTATGCAATGGCAAATTTTTTACACAAAAGTTTCTAGAGCTCTGGAAAATCAAAAAATAACATCGTCTATACCAAAATTGCCCACAAAATTGAAATATTGATTTCTTGAAACCCATGTCAAGGTGGGATCATTTCTTGATCTCCCGGTATGAGAATTTTAGTGGAATTTCCCAGACTGTTCAAGGTAAATTTCGAAAATCCTCGATATATATCAAAAATAAAAAACTTACCGCTTTCAAATAGTATGGTTCTAAAAATCAAATTTTGCAATCAAAAACAAATATTTCTGTTGGAATATTCATGATTCCATTTGTTTTTCACTTTCTGATCACATTCTTTTTCTTATTAGTAATTTCAAGCTTTCTCAGAAATTTTTTCTACGAGTCATGATGTTTTGTGCATTTTCTGTACAAAATAAATTATGTAAATTTCCATATACATAATTTCCATATCTTGAGAATGGATAAACATCCAATATCGATGTATCAAAATATTTCAATCGCAAAAAAGTTGCCTTTTTTCTCGATACAAACGGTGTTTTTCTGGTTGTTCCAAACAATTTTTCTCAACCGTGAAATAATGTTGTGTGAAATATCTTTCCAGACCTTCTTTTCTATTGATTATAAAATTTAAAGCAATTTTTACAAAACAATTTATGTTTTAAAAAGTTTGCACTGCAAATTTATGGGGTAACTTTTACTCAAAAATGTGTTACTTATGTACAAAAGTGAGGAATAAAAACGGTTTCCACATTAGTTCCGGGGTTATCTCATAGATGTGTAAGCGCATTTTAGAGTGTGATTCATGAGTTATGAATTTTTAAAGCAAGTATTCTTGGAAAAACTAAAAATGTTATAAACTCAACTAAAACTCCCCATTTCTCAAATTTCATCCATCGTAATCTCGTTATGTCGATGGTTGTAAAGATGTTAATATAAATCACTCATACTGATGTGATCTAGAGGGAAAGCTACGTATCAGCATATTTTAATAAAGCTTTGTTTTTGGATCTTCAAAAATTATCGAACCTTTAATATTCATCAAGAGTAATCAAAATATACAATGAAATTATTAATTGAATAGGCATTTCTGAATCAGAATCAGTCATGTTTTTTTTTTTCTTGTTTTCATCTAAGATTATTACAAATTCAAAACAGACATGTTTCTTAAATGAGTGCAATTAAAAAAAAATGTTTAAAAAAACTATGTTTTTTGCAAAAGAAACCCTGTCATACGATGAGTTTTGTCCATCTGTTACGAATATCTTGATTTATCTCTGCCAGTTATTTCCATCAAAACACACTTCACCTATCCGTGAAAAGAAGAACTTTACACATGTAATTATGTAAATGATTCAATTTGAACTAAAATACACGTTATTATTGAAATCGACAACACCATTCCGCATATTGCATTAATTTTTTTTTCAGAAGTGTGACATCCAACAGGGGGGGGGTAATCATATTTGTGACAAAGTGTGACAGAGGGGGAGGGGGGTTTAAAAACCTGAAATTTGATGGACGTCATTTTTGAATCACCCCTAAGCTTCTTTTTTATTTAGCTCACCGAGGAGACGCGGGTGGGTCTCGCTATTTTGCTGTACAACGAACCGGAGACACTGCCCGCACCGCGCTCTCGAACGAAACCCCGTCACAGAAGGTAAGAAAACAATTAACAATAACCAAATTAAGTTAATCCAATTACAAAACAAGACATCTTGTGCACTAGTTGAGAGCGGCAGCAACTTCAGTCAGCGTCAGTTAGACCTCGACGAATCGGTCGGCGAGACGTGACTACCTTTTTGACGACGACGTTTTTCGCTGAGAAAATCTTCCCGGGCAGGACAGCTTCGCATGGCGGTGGCACTTCTTGAGTCGCGGTCGAGATCTGTACTCGTGGGGGCTGTCTCCCTGGTTGGCATAATTGAAAGCGAAAGCAGGGCTTCCGTCGTCGTCGTCGTCGCCGTCGTGAAGCTTTCTGGCCGCTACTGCTGCTGCTGTTGGTTGTCCCAACAATGTTGAATCAATTAGCGTTATCGGTGCAGACGCGCGCGAGCCTTCAGGTGCGGCTACTTGAGACGTGGGACGCCGCAAGATCGGAGAGTGTGGGATGGGGAGATGGCTATTTTTTTTGCTCTGTTTCGAAAGAGTGTTTACATTTGTCTGAAGTAGGCCTTAAGTTACGGTAATCAGGTCTGAATCTTGCTTCGGCCCGATGTGATGACGAAGAGTGATACGAATTTGGAAGAGACAAATTGTTCGAATTGCTGGGAATTGTTGTGTTCATTTTCTGTTTTACAGATTGGTGCCATAAGATAGGTCATGCCCAGTTGGTTGCAGGAATCTGTAATTAATGTGAGTTTAAGTTACGTAATCCTATCATTGTGTTGTTGACTATAAGCCCAATGAATCTTTGGGGTTTGGCATACATCACAGAAACGAAATGCGATTTTAACTTAAAATGTAGGAATATACGATACTATCTGAACACTGTTATACGTCTTCTGGTTGTTCTGGCTACTGCTGATCTCTAACAATAGAATGGGACTCTCAACGGTGACTTTAGATTGCTTGATCCATGTATCATAAGCCGGGAATTTGCTTCTTAATGTTTGATCTTAGAGGCACCTGAACCAATAGTTAAACACTGTAGATTCAACCCATCTTAACAGATATCACTTCGGTTACGTGTTATGCTTTCTTGACCCAAATGAGTTTTCATTTTGATTTCAACAATAATACAGCCGAACTAGCCAATTCAGGCAGTTTGAAGACTGTGTTGTTGTGTATTAACGAAACAAAGTTTATATGCCCGAAGGAATGCGATCTAAACTCTATATCCGTGTTGATTGAAATATGTAAACTACGGTAAATTTAAACGACAGTTCTTTTTATAGTTTGTAGCGATCAGGAAATTTGTATAATTTTGTATATAATCAATTAGATCTAAGAAATTTGAATTTTTGTTCCATAAGGTAGGCAGTAGCTAAACACAAGCATTCGCATGAAATCTTTCGTAAGGCGGGCCCATTTAAATTATAGTTAAAAAAGGAAAGAGACGGCTGGTTAACTAAACGAGATAAGTTTCATTGTACGTCCAGTTTCACGATAGGACACGAAGGGTCCCGGAAAAAGGCAGACTTCCGGTTTGTCCGAGTTTGCTAACTTTAATCTGAGGATTCACGGTCTCGTTCATTCTGTCCGTGACATCTCAACGACTTTGAAGTGTGCGCGTTTTGCTCGTGGTCGTTTTTCTTGTTTAAAGTATGGTGTTTAAAAAGTGATGTTAATATCCTAATTAATTATAAAATCTGTTCGTCCATAGAATTAGGAAAACGAATTGTGTGTAACAAAGTTTGTGCGATTAGGAAAAGGCTAAAACTAGTACAGGTAATTTATTGTGCTCAAAATGTGCTGTTCATGTAATCAATGTGCGTGCTTGTGTTCATTGTCCTGTTGTAGTCGCTTATTTTAAAGTCGCAGCAGTTGATACGCACTGAAAACGCAGTCGCTTCTCCCCGTCGGACGGATTTTCCCGGCCACCGTCATCCCGCCGGAAGCGAACCGATCCAACAACACATCGGTTCGAGGAGACACGAGGGGATCTCCGGTGGATAGTTCCACGCCGGTTCGTCATCTTACCGGTACGACAAGGTAACCGCCATCGAAGTGGCGCGCGAATCGCCATTGCACTTGGCGCCATTCCATTCGCCGATTCACCATATCGCCATTGAGCACATCGTCGATCGAGATCATCGAACCCGTCGACAGACCATCGATCGTAAGCCATCAACAGCTGGTGAGTCAAGCCCTTCTTTACTTTGGAGTGTGGCGTCCGGTGAGGGCGCCACGGAGTGATTTTTTGCCAGTCTAAGACTGAAGATAGCCATGCGCTATTATTAGTTCCGAGTTCCGTGCCACGCTTTCCGGTCTCGTGAATGTAGGCCGTTTCTGACGCCGCCTAAAATTCAGTTTGTCGCAGGGGCACAGACTCGCAAGGAGCTGCGTTGCCGGTTCTGTGACGTCACGCATCATCTAATAGAACACAAGCACATGAGCACACTAGGTTAGTTTAGAGAGAAAGTGAGAATAATCGCACACAGAAGGAGAGAGGGACGAACAAACACTACAATACAATGCGAAAATTTACAATACAACAATAAATGTTCTCTGTCAGCGCTACAAAAGCTGTTTAATTAATGAAGATATTTCCATCACTTCGCGTCCTCGTTTTAGTTTGGTGATTCCGTTCTCTCGTGTTTGCATGTGTATGTTGGGGAGAGAAAGTCCGCTTGAAGATCGGTGCGACGTCTAGTGGCGGGTGTCGAGACTACCAATGATGAGAAGGAATCTCTGGTAAATGGAGGTTTGAGTATGAGCGGTTCTCTCCGCGGTCTCTGAGTGACTATCGTGAATGTAGTGGCGTACGACGTTAGGGTTGTCCGCTTGGTCGTTTATGTTGCAAGCCAGCTGGTCTGATCCAAAGATTTTATTTAGAATGGACTCGCCCTTAGGAGAGTCTCAACCGGGCAAAATTACATTGGTCGTGTGGTCTCCCTTCTGGAGTGGCGCTTAAGCCACACGTCTTAAGAGTCGGATCATTCTGGAAGGCTACAAATTGGCGCCCAACTGCAGGTTCTCAGAAATTATAGTGAATGTTGAATTATTGTTGTTGGATTTTAATTAATGTTACTTCGCAATTGGATTGCAACCGTTGGGCTTAATCACCTGTCCAGATCAAGGCAACATGGAGCGATACGCAGTCGGTTGTGACGCCTCACTGTTTGAAATTCATATAATGTAGGGGAACAGAAATTGCCGCATAGGATCAATCATTGCTCTACATTGAACTAAATTTCAAACAGCAGAGAACTTCCGATTGAGTAGGCTCTCTGAGTGGACCTAATCTCGACACGCAGATCCTACTAATAACGGATAGAAGTGCAAAATGGTTTATTTGTTGTAATTAAAGATCAGATTACTTTGGAAATCAGTATAGTTAGATATTAGTAATGTTTTGAGGAATTACCGTTTATAAATTATTTGGAATGGCAGGTCATTGGTCATCGTATAAAGTTTTTTTTTTAGAGAGTATAATATATTTATGGATGTTTTTCAGAGAGGGATTTTGAGAGATTTAGAAATAATTTGAAGTTTGCAAAATTGGAAAAGGTTGCGGAGTGCGGTTGCATGGTATTCAATATAGTTATTCATAGGTTTCATATAGTTAACAAAGTTAATTAATTTGAAACAATGGCTTTTAAGAATATATACGCAGATCATTTAACAATTGAGGAGGTCGATTATGAACTTCTCATACGGGGGAAAAAGGATGAAGCGAAAAATGACGTTGAGGCTAAATATCGGTTGTTGCGGTACATGTTTAAAGAGGATGAGAAGGAAGGCAGGGTTTATGAGTCTCCATTTACCATTGATAAAGAATATGATGAGATCTGTTCAAGGGTTAAAGAGTTACGGAAAAAAGTAGCAATTAAATTGGAAATTAAGATATATTCCAGGCTGAACCACTCACTATTGGTGTCGGGTACACAGGATAATGACTTCGCACACTGATTCTGAGAGAATGCGTAGGGAATTAATGAATGAAATTCGCACGGAATTGGCAAAATTTGATAAAATGAAAGAGATCGGGAAAGGTCGGTTGGACCCAGTTAATTCGATGACTGAGCCGAATGCGAATAGTAATGTCACTAAACCTTGTACGACGGATATTTAGGGAGCTTCGGTAAGTGTTAGACCAGAAATAAATAAAAATACATTAAGGGAAACGACGCAGAGCACAGAAGGCCATGTAAGCGACCGAGAAAAGGTTTTAGAAGCAAAGGTAGCGGAACTACAAAAGAAGTTAGAGGCACTTTTAAGATGCTCAGATGGAGCCAGAAGGGATGAGGATAGCGAAAACGATCATGAACAGGACGGTGCGTTTGTGGATTATGCAAAAAGGGGGAAGACTAGTCCAGGAACGGGTACTGTACAACGATCTGAGAGAAAGGTCATGGAATACGTGGAAAAGGAAGGTCGGTTTGAACAGAGGGTTGGACAGATGAGAAATCAGTTTGAATATCAATTTCCGAGACCAGAAAACCTGGAAAGAGATCAACCTAGTCAAGTGTTTGGGGGTGAGCCGAGTGATGGTAGAAGCCAGGATAACGACAGGTTTTTTGATTGTCCAAACTACGAAGACAGGCCCAGGAGAAGCGATTCCTTTAGAAGCTGGGATAGGCATCGAGATGATGGATTAGGAGTGGGCTTAGGAAATGAGGCAGGTGAGTCGTCCTCCAACTGGCAACGGTCCCGTCACCATAGAGATGGATACGTTAGAGACCAACAATTGAGGCCAAGGAGGAATGCCGTGCCACAGCTTCGGGAAGAACGGCGATCGGATAACAGAAGTATAAGATACGACAGGCGGAACAGGGAACAGAGTGAAGGACGCCATCAATGGCGTGAGGAAAGATATGGAAGAGGTGTCGATAGGGGCCAACAGAATCAACTTGAGTGTAGCTCAGATGAATTTTCGGAAGGCGAAGAGAGATGGACTCAGAGGGAACACCGACCAAATCGAAGTTTAAGGAGAATCAGCGAAGGGGAAATACGGGACGCAGACCGTAGAATGGAGAAGTGGCATTTGAGTTTCAGTGGGGATGCACGCAGCAGATCGTTGGAAGATTTTTTGCTGAAGGTTCGTCGTCTTGCCAGAATGGATAGAATAGCAGACGATGTTCTTATGCAAAGGATACACACCATTCTACGAGGAGCAGCTTATGATTGGTATCTATGCTATGCTGATGAATTTAACGATTGGGAACAGTTCGAGGAAAGAATCCGTTATATGTACGGTAACCCGAACAAGGATCAAGGCAACCGCCAAAAATTTATGAGAGGAAGCAGAACCGGAGTGAAACATTTCTGAGTTTCAAAATGGAAATCGAGCGGCTGAATAAACTTTTGAGTACTCCATTAGACCAACAACGTATTTTTGAAGTTATCTGGGATAATATGCGTCCGCATTATCGTTCGAAGTTAGCCTGCAAAACAGTCAGTAGTTTGCGGAAGTTGGAATATTACGCCTACAGGATTGATGCCAACGATCCAGGTTTCAGGAACGCGAGAGATGGACCAAATAGATCGAATCCGATTCACAACATTGACGTAGAGAAGAAGGAAAATGAATCCTATAGCTCAGAGTCGGAATCGGAGGATTTAAACGCCATAGGAAACAAATTTGATAAAGATAGGAAACACAAAGATTCAGCACAATTCGTAGGAACAGCAGGAAGAAGTCAACAGGAAGATACCAGAGAAACTTCTAGATTCTTACAAGTACCCCTGTGCTGGAATTGCAGGAAGAAGGGTCACTTGTGGAGAAATTGTCCCGAAGAAAAAAAGCTGTTCTGCTATTGGTGTGGGACGCAGGGAAAAACAGTCATCACGTGCGAGAACCATTCTGGGGATCGTAGAGGGCAGAACGTAGGTAATCCGGGAAACTAAAGAAGGAGTGTAAGGTAGGAAACGACTGCACTCCGATGTCCATAGTTTCCGTAGGTCCAGATCTGACTCCATTCGTAGATCCATACCAAAACTTGTGCGAGGTAAAGGTCCACACAGAAATGTGTCCACATATTGCAGTGAAAATCTTCAGCAAAGACTATGATGCGCTGTTAGACTCTGGTGCAAGCGTTAGTGTAACAAACTTAGCAAGTATAGCAGAAGAAAACGGTCTAGAAGTACATCAAAGCCCGGTTAAGATTGTCACGGCGGATAAAACAGTGCACAAAAGCTTAGGATACGTCAACTTGCCAATGAAATTTAGGGGAATAACAAAGGTTATCCGAACACTTATAGTTCCGCAAGTCGCAAGACACCTTATTTTAGGATACAACTTTTGGAAGACGTTCGGGATTCAACCAATGATCCAAAGTTCGGAAGGCTTTGAGCAAGTGGCTATGGTGGAAACTAGACTGGAAGATAAGAGCGGTGGCCACTCCTTCAAATTATCGGTGCTGCCCATTGAGACGCTTCCAACAATCAAAATGTCCACTCCGGATAATTCCTTGGATATTCCGGCATTGGAACTACCAGAGCCATCGAAAATAGCTCCAGAAGCCATAGAAACAGAACACATGCTGACGCAAGAACAACGAAAAGAATTAATAGAAGTAATCAAAACATTTCCAAGTACGACCTAATTCCGTTTAGGGAGGACATCCGTGATACAGCATGAGATCGTGTTAAACGAGGAAGCAAAACCGAAGCGGCAGCCACTCTACCGATGTTCCCCAACGATACAAGCCGAGATGGACGCAGAACTAGAGCGGTATAGACGGATAGACGCTATAGAAGAATGCGCCAGTGAATGGGCTAGTGCACTGGTTCC
>JASCZW010008350.1:0-51936 GCA_034211315.2 Aedes japonicus | reverse complement strand
CTACAACGTGCTCGCCAAACACGTCTGTCGCATACGGATGCAGCGGAGAACTGATTATTGGTGTTCGGTCGTTCCCCGTGTTCCATAATTGCTGGCAAGAGTTACTGTGGCAGTACGAACCAATCAGAACGTAGCGCAAATATGATGTCATTCTCGACCAATAGCTTCGTGCGTTCAGAAATTTGTGTGGGACGGGGAAAAGTTAGTTTGAAGAAGAAGAAGAAGACATTTGTTACTCGTTTCCTATGACCTTGCTAGGGAAAACACATTTTTCAACCTGTTGATTTGCAAATTCGTATGGGAGCAAAAGAAGGTCATTTTCAAATGAAAAATTGAACTACTTATACTAATTGAACTTCATTCAAATTTTGATGCGAAAAATTTGTGAATCTTCTTGATAAAATGATGCATGAATGAAGTCATTCTGTTTAGTCGAACGAGAGTTATAAGCGTTCAAAAACCTTTCACTTTTGCGTAACGCTCTCATTTTTCATAATTTTGAAACGGCGCCCGGTATAGAAAAGAAAAACGTAGTCCTACGTTAAAATCATTTTTATTTCATACAGAAACAAATTCAACTTTCCTCATATTATATCAAATTGCATTCTCAAATAATACCATTCAAAAATAGATTCAATCCTCAGTCCAAGGGTTTTGCAGATGTTGGTCAGCATTGATGATAGGGAAGATATCTGCGTCCGCTGAAGCACTCGTAATGGTTTCTGCCACATCAGTCAGATCAAGTTCTTCGTCATCTATCCATTCGCAATCGAAGTTGTCTTTGTTGGTTACAACCATACATTCCTGTTTACGTTTTGCCACAACTTTAAACGGACGCAATTTTCTCTGAAATTGAACGGATGTATGCTTGTGCATCTTTATGTGCTCGCGAAGCATGACTAAAGATGCAAAGTATAGGCCACAGCTGGAACACACTCGTTCGTTCAATGAGTTTTTAATTGAAGGACAGTAAAGATCATACGGAATCGTTCCATATCCGGACATCGATTTAGGTAGAATCTGTTGAGCTTGTAATGAGTTCAATACGAACATTGATGGGAAATGCTGTGGTTCGTCCTTCGATGACCCAATCAATCCTCGAGATGTTTGCGTCAGAGAGATTGAGTGGAGGCAAAAATCCATTGCAGATAACGTGATCGATGCTACTTCGCAGTGGTGAGCAGCATTTCCTGTAAAAATATAAATTTATGCACATATAACAATTATTTGACCATCAAATGCATCTCAAAATTTTACCTATCTGTGCATTTCCGTATCTGGAGTAAATATTGGCTGGTTCGCACATGAGTTCCAAATCAGTGTTGGTCATAGTCACGAATTGACTTCGGATCTATTTCAGAAGCATCAGGATCGATATATTCAGCCAACGTCGGATGACCGTCGATGACGACATCATTCCAGACTTCTGCCAAAACTTCACCAGCGTACTGGAAATTTTGCTTCTCCAAAGCTGAATCAGTTGTACGCAATTGGGAATCCAGATGACTACCAAACTGGTCGTGTGGTATTATCAATCCAGAAAGCTCCTTACTCAAGGGTGACATACGTCGCTCCACTCTATTGAAAGCACTCCTTCCCGGAGCGTTCGTTGCAATGAACAGCGTGTCAAGGTTGTACTCTTTAAAATGGTGTATTGCTATCTGTATTACCTTGCGATATCTCAGTTTTCATCAGGTCCACCGTCGACGGTAAAGATTAGGACTGGTTTGACCAATCCATCAAACTTAAAAATACCATCAAACGATTCAAGAGTTAGAAGCCGCTTGATGTCTAACGCATCGAGAAAACGCCGTTGACGAAGCGTGTTTGCCTGACCGAATTGCAATGTAAGTGGGGCCCGAAAAACCAACAGCCTCCGGTTTGCCAAGACCATTCGGTTTGATTTCGATTCCAGCGTACACGGACGGAATTAGTTTATGCTTATTTGCAACTATCCAATCGTGGTCAGGAAGCGTGATTTTGTACTCCACATGCATAAGCATGGGAGACTGCTTATTGGCAGCCGTTAGGCCTATCGCCACTCTCGCCTTATCATCCTGACTGATAAATCCTACTTCATTGGGCCCTAGCACAGATGCCAGTTCTTCCAATGATCTTATGGTCGCTGTACAGAATCGGCCATCGGGATGATCGTTGTGTTTTGCATTACTTGCGCGCATCAACTTCACTGGTACAGTATTTACGTGACATTTACCTTGATGGGAATTGGCTCGTTTTGGGATTAACCGCAGATATGTTGCTGTTCTTTTGATATTGAATCCCTTGCCTTGTATTGCAGAAGTCAACTCATCTAAAGTTTTAACGCTTCTGACGCTCTCATCACTGCGCTTTTCGTGGGCCGCAGATCCATGAAGTACGATATCGCATATTGCCTTGAGAAGCTCCGGTTGCTGCTCTTCAACACGAGGGCGGCCAGGAGAATCTCGGAATGAAAGATAATTTCCTGAAATTTGATATTTATATCTACTGTGCAAACAAACTAGTTAATATATCATATTTACCAGCCTCTGGGATGTCCCGAATTAACAGTTGTTTAGCCTGCTTCATTTTCTCACGATGCTTCTGCTGTCGCTCTTGCTCGTCTTCCTTGATTTTGAGATTCTTTTCAAGTTTGATCTTTTAAATTTTTAGCCCTTCGAGTCTCGACTGATCATCATCCGTCAATAGTCCAGCAGACTTCTTGTCAATCAAAGCACTACCTCAGAGTTCAGATTATTTAGCTCAGCTTTAAGTTGTTCCTGTACTGGTGCAGGGCGTTTATTTGATGATGACGGCTGAGCCATATACTCAATTTCCTTGATGGGTTGCGCGGGTTTCACTGTCGGCGCTGATTCCTTAGGAGCACTCATAGACTTTCCCCATAGTTGAAGAAGTTTACCTTTTTCTTTAGCTGCAAGGCATGAAGCTCTTTTATTTTGTTATTGACTTGCTCTTCAAGTGCGGTGTTGTCATTGCCCTTCCGTTCATTCCAGAAATTAGTAGCATCCAATTGGCACTCCCTTTTCTTCTTATCCGGGTAAGCCTTTACATACGCATTGTACAGCGTATTAAAAAGTTCTCCACGATTCATTTTCCAAAATACACTAACTGCGCGAGACCAATTTTTCACCAATAAACACTGGACTTTATTCACTGACGCACACTGAATGAGCTGCAGCTGTCATTCATGAACGGTGGAATAGTATTCACTCTAACTTGAAAGTACCCATTAATGAGTCGAAAGTACGCATTTTGAAGAAAAGTGGCTTAACTCATTATTAAGAGTATACTTTCCTCATTTCTAGTATTGCTTACTCATTTATGAGTATCAATTAATCATTAATGGGTAACGAATACTCAATTAATGAGGAAAATATACTCCTAATAATGAGTTAAGCCACTTTTCTTCAAAATGCGTACTTTCGACTCGATATGGTACTTGCAAGTTAGCGTGTTAGGTATGGTAGGTGTCGGAGCCAAACACCGGATCCGTAGGGTACTTGAAGTAGCTTGCTAGCTCTCTTGCGACAGAACTCAAACGTGTCCTAACACGGTAGGAAAGGAAATAGGTGTCGCTCAAACTAGCAACTGTCGGGTAAAACGAGTGCTCTGTCTTGGCTCATGGGTGGAAAATTCAACTCTTCTTACCCTGAAAATGCCGGGTTGGGTTCCAAGGCCGTTGACAGCAAACACTCTAGTCGTAGGGTGGACTGTATTCAACACTGTATAACACTGGGCTGTTGCACCGGATAATGGATCCAGAAGATATTGATAGAAAAACTACTGCTTCTATTCACTTATCCTTTATTGCTTTTTCCTTTTGATCTTAACACCTTAGAATTGATATAATGACTGAATGACTGCGCCACTGCGGTGCCGTTTTTATATTGTGCCGCTACTGCTAGAAGTTCCAGAACATGGAAAGTTCCAGAACAATGGAAAGTTCCAGAACATGGAAAGTTCCAGAACGATGGAAAGGTCCAGAACATGGAAAGTTCCAGAACGATGGAAAGTTCCAAAACAATGGAAAGTTCCAGAACATGGAAAGTTCCAGAACGATGGAAAGTTGCAGAACAGGGCGTGGCATAGTTTATGCGAGCGGTGTGTGAAGTGCTGCATGATTACTGCTGTTGCTGTTCGTTTACGAAGGGGCGTGAACAGTAGGGATAGTAGTAGTAGGCGATATTGCATAAGAATATCATTTTGTTTTGTTTTTTTTTCAAAAATGTGATGTCACGATTCAGCTTACCCCCCTCCCTCGTTTGTCACAAAATGTCACGGTTTTCTGAACCACCTCCCCCCCCCCCCTAAAAGCGTGACATAATTAATGAATGCTGCCTTAAGCGCTTCCTGAATCTGCGCAAGCGTTCTGGATCAAATCGGTTAGGCATTCTCACTTTCACAATGTTTCTCAAAACGTTTTTCTTCCTAGAGATAGGACTCTATCCAACGCGAATCGTTAACACAACAGAACACCTGTTTATAACACACTACTAATTGGAATTTACAGAGAACTTTGATTCGGAATAACATGTTCAACATCGAAAATGGTGCCCGTGATAGGGAATTTGTGTGGTTAAGTTATGTGACGAAGGGAAAACAAGTTTTGCTAATACCACTGGCTGCCAATCGACAATTTGAAACGTAAATCCCAATCAAACAAACTCTCAAGCTGAGAATATTAAATTGACAGTAGCAAAGATGGATTTGTATCTGGTAGGATTTTTCGGTGAAAATAAATCAAAGCAACCGGCAGGCACTGTTGCCTAGTAACGATTTGGCAAAATCCAATATGACTGTCAATCGGCCGAAATGTAAGATAAACTCTTATTCAAATTACTCTCTTAAAATAGAAATTGAATTTATTTATTGATTCATCGCGGGTTGCGCCAACCAGCTATGAAATTTTTTTTACCGACGGAGAATTGTCCTGCTCGCCTTCCATGGAGGCTCTCCCGCAAACAGTAGCGTTTTTGTAGTCGCGACGAACAAATCGGCACTAGATTAAATGACGTATAAACGAAACGAAATATTAATTTAATTCTTATATAAACAACTCTCTGAACAGGATTGGTTGTCCTCAAAAGTAAAGATTTTCAATTAATGGATTGCGCTAACCAGCTGGGTAAAATTTTTACCGACGGCTCGCCCTCCATCGAGCACCGAACTAAATTTAAGATTTCATTCTTTAATAAACAACTCTTTGATTTTAATTCATTGTCCTCAAAAGGACAGATTATTTCCACCTACTGCTGCTCGCCCCATAAGGACGCTTTCCCCCTAACAGCAGCGTTTTCGAAGTCGCGGCGAAACAATTGCCACGATGAGGTAAGATGGCGGCTTGCACAAACCGACGCGATTGTGCGCTCCCATATCCGCCATTTTACCTCATCGCGACGATCGCTGTTTGGGAAAGCCTTGGTTCATCTCACCACCAGCTGCTACGCGACCACCATGCGCTACGCGACTATCAGCTACCTCTGCGACCAGCTCCGCTGCCTGTGACCAGCTGCCTGCGACCAGCTATCAGCGACCAGCTCCGCAGAGCTTCAATGCTGCCAAACGACTGAGGCATAATTTTCCTTAGTGTTCGTTTTACGCCGTTCTCAGCTGCGTGCGAGACGTACATGGAGAGACGAATGACATAATTGGTTAAAGTCTCTCTCTAATACAAAGAAGAAGAAGATGATGCAAGACGTTCCTTGCTTCGATTTGAAATCTGTGATAGGAAATTTGGTAAATTTACTCTGCAAAATGACATTATAAGACATCACCTTACATATGCGTTATTTTCAATAGTTTACTATTGATTGAGAAAAATGTTTGGCTATTGAATTGGAGCGCGGTAAAATTTCCGACCGATTGAAGAAGAAATCATGTAAATCTATCGTGGATTATTTGAGTTATTCGCGTACAAAACGTACGGTTTTTCGTGACGGTCGCAAAATTTTAGATTTTCATTTGACACCCTACCCTTGCCGTAAGACGTAGTCTACGTCAAAACAACTCTCAGTTATGAGTACGAATAAACTTATCTTTTTTAAAGGTTCGTTTTCAACCCGATGTAATCGACGATGTATCCATACCAGAAAGTCAATCGGTCGACAACGCCTTGTTCGAAACAGGTTAGGAAATTTCTCGCTATACTTTTCAAAAGTAGCAAAGAAAGACGCTTTTTCAACTTTCTTTTACTTTGATAACTTAGTTGTCTTTACATTTTTCATCATGATATGCTGGCCAGTACTATCATCTTTTGATCTATAGAAAGATACCATCGAATAGTTTTAAACATGAGCCATAATTAACGAAAAAGTAGAGAATCTCTCATTGCTACTTTTGTCCATTTGAATAAATGTGCGACAGTTGTTCTCTATTATTCTAATTATTTATACGAGTTTATGTTCAAGAGTAAGCAAACGAAGAAAAAATCGCAAAATCAACGTATATTGTATTAAGATTTATGCGAGCTGGTAATACAATGAGCTAATAATTATAATAGACAGATATACATCTATCAAACATATTAGTTATCTGAAAAATGTCTATCTGCGAATGACAATTCAAGATCAACAATTGAAACCACATCAGCGCTTGTGAACAAAATTTTATGAGGCCTTTACTCGGGAATCTTTTCAATTGTTGTCCTTGAAAGTTTTGTACATTGTGCAAATAGTGTTAAGCTAATGTTTCTAAATATATTGTTTCGCTTCTAGCTGTTTGTAACAACTGCCCATCGCTACAAAAAAAATGGAGAGAGCTGAAGCCAGAGTTCTTGTGCTTACTGAGTTGAACTTAAAGTTGCAAATGGAAAAAGTAAAACTGATGGCTCAGAACAACGAGAAACCATCGGTAAGTCTACCTAGTTTAAACCACCGTAAGTTAATTTGAAAGATTGATAGTAATACAAGTAGATAAACTTATATACTTACCTTATATACATACCTGTACATAAAAATTGTCTCCAATTTGAACACTTAGCCAGCCTCACAGTCTGTGGAGGGAACGCAGGTTACCTTCTACTTTATCTATCACGGAGAAAAAAGATTGGTAAACGCAAACATATTCTAGTTTCATTTTACCGGAATTTCACGTTGAATTGGGCACAAATATCATCCCGCATAACGAAAAACAATTTGCTATATAGTCCAAACTATATTTCGTATGTAAGATATATTATCACATTATATGTTATTGTTATCGAAAAGTTTCATCCCGTTTAAACCATATAATCTCTACATTAACACATAATGTTAATGCACGCCATATTGTTATTGAAAGGTTTCTTATTGTCTGCACTCGGCATGGATTATGGATCCACCTTTTGGCATAGAGTTCAGTTAAAATTTTGTTCGTGAGAATTGCCACTTTTTTATGGTAACCTAACTTAACCGCCTATTCAGCATATTGTTATTTGGCCTTTTACCATCTGACATATTGTTAAAACTATATAGAAGATTGTTTGTTTACAGTTGTCTACTGAAAGTGTAAATGTCGTAATAATAACGGAAATGGTCGTCAACATTAAGGGAAACAGTCCAAGAATGGTTTGTGATTATGCGGGATATTAGTTTGATTTCGCTACCTACGGTGGTTTCGGGATTTAGGCAGTTAAGTTCAACTGATACCCGAGTAAAGTCTAACATCATAAAGATAGTAATTCGAGACGAGTTTTGAATGATCAAATTATGTTGCTAGAGCAATTTTATAAACATTTTCGGATAAATTTTTCAAAAGGGCTTAGCTGATTCAGTAAAAGTATCTGGAAAAATCTTTTTTTTTACGCTCGAGTTTCCATGGTCGCACGTGGACGTAGCAAATTAATACGAAACTTGTTAAGGTCGGTATCATGTTCGAAAGAAATTTCTTTTTCTGTCCCAAACCCATGTTAAATTCCGTTTACGCAGCAGTATCCACCTGAAAAGAACGAAAAATAGAATTGGAATTTGTAAGGTTTTAACCCAAACTAATGGGAGGTGTCACTTTTACTTTCGGAAAAATGATTCGCTCGATTATTCCGTAAGTGAAGGTGACATTTCGTTCCATGCAGATCAATTGTCAAAATTCGAACAAAATTCCGCAACCTCTCTACTTTTGAAGTCGATACTGACCTTTAGTGTAGGCCTAGAACATGACTCTGAAACGGTTTTGAGCCTGGGAATGTGTGGGAAAAAAAAGTTGCCGACAAACAAAATTGAAATATAATATTTTTTGCGCATTCCTTCTTCTTTTATAGCTTATCCTACACTGTATTTTTATTTTTCAAAAAACCACATATTTTTTAAGTCTACTTCATTACTTTTCCAATGATGTATTAACACCTATATTTAGTGAAGATAATAGTTTGAAAATATCGATTAAAAGTTACGTGTTGCTTAGTGACAAAAATCACATTTTATAACTTTCTTCAACTTTTTTTAAGAATATTTTAAAAACTATCTCAGCTAGAAGCTTTTAGTTTAGGATTTTTCTTAGTATATTTGTTTGCTATTACAAGAAAATTTCAATTGTTCGTTGTGCATTATCCTATCGCAAACTGGGATGCAGTTGCATGTTCCGAGTTTCCAATCCTAGTCCTTATTTCGTCACCTAGGTCCTTCATTATTATTTTTAAATTTTGTTTTTATAATAAACTTTTTTTTTGTTTTACATTCACAGTTCGTTAATAAGGTAGATGACTGGTTGAGCCCAGAATCTGTGTTACGGGTTCATACGGAATGCGCTTCAGGATCCGAAGGAGATGGTCGCTTTATTTCGAAGCTAGCTGATCACATGTGGAACAAACAGCAGTTAAAGGAACGATCCGTGAGGGGAAAGTCGTGTAATTTACATCCAAATAGTGGCAGTCACAAGCCAGCAACTCCTTCCAACGTTTCATTTATAGTTGAAAAGATGATGCAACGGGTTGATCTTGAGGGAGACCTTGAGCTGAAAAGAAAGATTCCCTCACGGGTATCAAGAAAACTGAACGAGAAAATGTCAAATGCCCGCCGCAAAACGTAATTTCGTCATTTATTCATAAATCCACAAATAATATACATTCGAAAAAATCGACACGATATTTTCACGTGAAACGTATGTCATCGTTTTCCACTACCAAAACGAGTAATAAACACCTGGAATTCACGCAAGAGATGCGTGTTTTCCAAGTAGATTGACGTTCTACGTGAAAAGCACATAAATATTTATATTTACCTGATTTTACTGAAGAAGATTTGGTTAAGTTTTCATGTGAAAGTTACGTGAAATTCGTGTCGATTTTTTGAGTGAAGCAAGTGTTAAGACAGTATAGATTCAAGAAAATAATAAATGTTATTGCTGTTATTCCTAATATTTCACACTTAAAAACATTAATTAAAAATAAGTTGATAAGAATCATATTACATTAAACGAAAACCAACATTTGATCTTGATACACTAAATACCATTGTCTAGTATGCCACCAAGTGCCTCGTCACCCACAATTTGGCGCCTATGTCAGTGGTCTAATAACTCTTAGCGCGCTAATAGCATAGTTCTTCCTGCCGCATAGAGAGTTGCCACTATGATAATAGGTCAGCTAAGGTCAGTTACCTGACTAGTGGGGTACGGGAGTTTATGTTATGACTGTTATGTTAGAATTTCTATTACACAATCTATTAGAAAAATGGTGTGTTCTGTTTCTAAGATCATAATTCTAATTTTAATGTCGTGGACTATTGAAAGCATTTAACGGAATATTTCTTATCAGCGTATTTTTTCTTCTATTCATAAGTTACAACATATATGGCAAGAAGTTTTTTAGGTAATATAATCAAACATGGAGAAAATATACTTGCTTCTCGGTAATAATCGGTAGTGCTTCTTAAATGTTCGCCTTCAATGTTTTCTTTATATGAAAACTTCAGCAATGTGTTCAACAAGAAAAACATCATCAAGATAGCTTTGAAACATAATACAACTCCGTAGTCTGAACTAAGCATTAGAGAATATCTACATTTTAGAACATCATGATTCTTGATAAGAAATCAACCGAAAAACGTTTCATTCAAACGTTTTGTACATCTGAAATCATTTAGAAATAATAAAACGAAATCCTTTCAGATTATTTGGTTTTAATGTTATTATCTACAACTGAAAACATCCGGAAACGATACACCTTCACGTTTTTCTACATCTGAATGCATCATACATCATCTCTTTTATTGGATAAAATCGACACTTGAAAACGTATGTAAGATGTTTATTCATAACGTATAATACATCTGAAAACATCAAAAATCTTTTGACTCTGCTGTTTTATTCAAATACATTTGAAAACATCAAAAAGCTTCGATACCTTAAAACATCAGAAAAACATTTTGTTTGAATGTCAAAGTAAAAAAAAATCATGACGTCAAAGGGACATTGGAATAGATAAAATTTGTTTGAAAATGTCTGATGTTAACATCATGTTACCTTGCCTAAATACAGTGAAATCGATCTGATCTCTAATGTTCAACGTAAGATGTACATTTGAATTTCATGTTGATGTAGACATTGAAATCAGACATCAGCCTGATGTAAATTTTTATTCGGGATGGCATTTACCAGCCACCAAAAATCATCCGGCCATCAACGACAAACGACTTTGCGCCAAACAAACTTGCCAATCATTATATTCGCCAAAGGTAATATTTTGATTCGTGTTTCAATAATGAACTGAATTAATGTTGATACAATTTTAGGTTCTGTTACGATTTCGTCTACGAATACATCCATTGCCGCTGAAATTTGTGGTATGTTACTGTTAAATTCGGAGCCTCAAATAGCTCAGTTGGTAAGAGCACGGATTGCCAATCCTAAGGTGGCGGGTTCGAATCCCGATCCGATCAGAGATTTTTCAGGTTGGAAAATTTTCCGACTGCCCTGGGCATAAAAGTATGATTGTACTTGTCACACAATTATACCGATGCAAAAATGGCAATGGCATAGAAAGCTCTCAAATAATAATTGTGGAAGTGCAATAAGAACACTAAGTAGAGAGCCAGCAATAAGCTAATTGCTAAAGGCACAAAGCTTAAAATGCGAAGAAGTAGACGAATACTGTTAAATTAACTCATGAAATACTTAAATTTACTGTTTGTGCGTTTGTGTTTACAGAAATCACTCCGCAGTCATCCGGCGTTATTGATCAATCACAGAACCCTGTCGCCACAGTTAGCCGGCAACAAGAGCTTCCCGTCATCAAACGCTATATGCTCGAGGAAAAAGTAGTGAGAGCTGAAATATTGGGGGCGTTGGAAACGGTTCACACCCATAGCTCATTTCGCAGTGCTGGTGCAAATGTAGCGCTATTCAGGGAAATGTTTCCGGATAGCTAAACTGCGGCCAAAATGGAAATGGGCCGTACGAAAGCTGGATACACCGTGACGCATGGACTGGGCCCATATTTTTCCAACCAAGTTTTGAAAAACGTGGAGCATTGTACGTAACTTGTAGTAGCATTTGATGAAACGCTGACCAAAATTTCTGAGCGCCAACAGCTGGACGTCGGTATCCGTTTTTGGAGTGCAGAGAAGAATCAAGTTGAGGTTGCGTACGTCGGATCGGCTTTCCTTTCGTCTACTCGATCGGCGGATCTATCGTAGGGCTTGAAATCATGTTTTTCTCCAAATCCAGCGTTGATTCCAAGAATTTGTCAGATCTCAATGGATGGGCCGAATGTGAATCTCAAACTTTCCAAAAATTTGTGTCACGAAATCAAAAACCTTCGCAACAGAATTTCTTTCGATCTTTTGAACATCGGAAGCTGTGGTCTTCACGTTGTCCACAACTCATTCAAAAATGGAAACAAAAGAAGATGTTGGAGTATTGATGATTTTTTGCAGTCATTGTACTACTTGTTCAAAGACGTTCCTTTAAGGCGAGCGGACTATGCGGCAGTAACCGGCAGCGATGATTTTCCCCTAAAGTCCTGTTCTGTTAGGTGGGTAGAAAACCAGTCCGTTGCTGCAAGGGCAATCAAAATGCCTCCTAACCTTCGAATAAAAGAATCATCGACCGAGTTCAAGAGAAGTTTTCCGTCCGTTTCCAAGTCCAAAGCCTTTCGTGTGTAGCTGACGCTGTTGATTATCGTTTAATTGGGCCGAAACTGACTTTTTTCATGTCTGCTGCGGCAACTGTTGAACCGTTCCTGCATGAATTTCAGACAGATGCGCCTATGGTTCCTTTTCTATTTACTAATTTGAATGGACTTATCAAACCTGTAATGTCGAAGGTTTTGAAACCAGAGTGTTTGAAGGTCAAAGTTAAGTCATTGGTTGATATTCAATTAAATGACGCTAGTTTGTTCGATGCAGTAAAAGTTGACATAGGATTTAACGCAAAAGCTGCTATAAAGTCCGAAAGCGAGCAGGGCAAGATTCCTCAGCCAAAACTGATTTCGTTCTACAACGGTTGTAAGCAGTATTACATTGGATTTTTGGAGAAAATGCTCGAACGTTCTCCATTGAAATACCTTTTGACTAGGTACCTCAGCTGCCTGGATCCGGGAGTAATCTCTACTACGTCCGACATTGTCAGACAGCGTTTCGACTTGTGCCTTGAAATATTAGTCGAAAAGGAACATCTATCCGGCTCTGCAGCGGATAAGGCAAAAGAGGAATTTTCGCACATTAGTTGCCTTTCATCTTTCAAGCAGTCGTGTCTAGCTTACAACCCAAGTAGCACACTATGATCATAATTAGTTGAAATAACTTGATTATGACTTAGCAAGTCATATTTATGTTATCTCAACTGAATGGCAACAAGTGTGCTAGTAGGGAAGAGATGTACTCGTTTGGACAACTTCTGGTCGACAGCTATCGGAGAAAGCGGTAAGGCGTTGGTAAATCTTCTGCAAGTGGTGAAGAAAATTCTTATTCTTTCACACGGAAACGCGACCATCGAACGAGGTTTCTCTGTCAACAAGGAAAGTCTTGTTGAGAATTTGACTGAGGAAAGCCTAGTTGCCCAGCGGTTGGTGAATGACGCAGTACTTCGAGCGGGAACCGTGAATAACGTTGAAATCACCAAATCATTGATGCATTACGCTAAAAATGCACACAGTCGTTACACCGAAGCGATGCAGAAGAAGAAGCTGGAAAAAGCTGACGAAATTAAGGTGAAACAAATGAAACGGGAATCCGAAAAGGTACGGGACGAGCTGGAAGTAAAACGTGCAAAGCTATTGGCAGATACTCAAAGAGAAATTGCGATCCTTGACGAACAAATGAAAGAACTAAGACGTTAAATGAAACGTTGGACAGCTGCGGTTTTAATCGTTGTTATTGTTGTTGTTGTTAAATAAAAATCTAGTTCAAACTTTTTTCGTTTTTCTTTTGAACATATGGATGAATATCACGTATATGCATTATTTTAGCAGTTTGTGACCCTTATGTCCCATTTTCCACCGAATAATGCATGCAATTTTTTTAACTTAAACACTGATTATCAATTTCAACTTGTTCTTTAAAACTTTAAACTTCTAGATGTTATATTTAGATGCGAATGGTTAGTACTGCTAAACATTAATTTATGTAATAAAATGAACTAATCAAAATCCGGGAAAATTTTCAGAATACCACCGGGAAAAACCCAGGAATTTTTTTTATGGGTTTGAGTGGCCACCCTGCAACATTTTATTGATAACTTTACCCATTATATTGCAATATAATACTGATCAACTACACCGCCTTTAACCTTCTTGATCACGCACGACTTTCATGGGCCCAAAATCTTTTGATTACGGTTTTGAATTGGTTCATATTAGACGCCCTGTGGTCATTTACCTTTGCCAGCATGTATGACCATACAAAATAATCCAAGGGATTCAGATTTGGTGAATTGGGAGGCCATTCATTCTTGTCCAAAAAATCGATCAAATATTTCTCGGCACCAGCCCTGAACGAGATTTGCAGTATGGGATGGCGCTCCGTCCTGCTGAAACACATAGTGATCTTCTCTTAATATCTCTTGTACATATGGCTTGACAACTTTCTCTAAAACTTCCGTTTTATAATATACGGCATTCACTTTAACGCCTTTCTCGATGAAAACCAGTGGTAATTTGCCTCGCTTGCAAATTCCTCCCCAAACCATAGCACTTTGGAACCGTGGAATATTCCTTTCGCTCTGTGGAACAGTTCTCGAAGAGAGAGCCCACAATCTGTCGTTCTGGACATTGTGGGATTGTTGCAAGAAGAATAACTTTTCGTCGGGAACGATAAATTCGGCAAAAAGGTTATAGTGTGGCAGGCAATATGCCAGTGTGGTAAAACATCTAGTCCGTACATCACAACGGAGACGATGAACAGTCAGACATACGTTAAGGAATGTCTCCAGAAGCGATTATTGCCGATTATCAGGCAGGGCGAAGGTCAAGTAATGTTTTGGCCTGATTTGACGTCATGTCATTACGCAAAGGACACTTAAGAATGGTACAAAAGTCAAAATGTATGTTTCGTGCCGAAAGACATGAATCCGCCGAACTGCCCGGAGGCACGGCCAATCGTGACTTTTTGGGCTTTAATCAAAAGAAAGCTTCGAAAATTTATAAAACCAGCGGACGACATAAAAAAAATTAAAAAAAAAATTGGACAAAAGTGGTCAAAATGGTGGGAAGTACAACTGTGCAGAAGCTTATGGGTCATGTTCGAGGGAAAGTTAGGAGTCTTGGCTATGGTTAAATATTTTGATTAAACGAGATAAATACAAATATGATTTGCCAGATCAAATTATTAAATCTAAAAAAATAACATGACTTTTTTGATATTTCGAAAGTATGCTTATATTTTCTGGAACAGTCTATATACTACCAAATGTCTAATTAAACTTGTCTTAGCTAGTGTATAACCAGCTAATTATCATTAACAGCTTAAAAACTTTATGAGTTACAATAAAAAATGTAATCGATCTTTGCATATTAGGCTGATTTAAGGGACACATACCCTATTACAAAAACAGCTCTACTTAATTTTTTCCTGACCACGGCATTGCATTCAGTGCATGATTGGTAATGATCATCATCTTATCGAGTTAAAAAATGCTATAAACTAGTGTAATTTGTATGTTTTGTGACGCTCCATTTATGTGCATGATATTGAACAGAAGTTTGCACTACACTTTCGAGCTGTGTACTCTTAATCTTAGATACCATAATCTTATTTCTATTTACTTCTTTAATTTGTGTGTACTTATTTATAACTTCCAATCCAGTGTTTTGAGCTATAAATAATCCGCGACTAAAATGGACCGATATGTTGTTTAATTTGTTTGATATTTTTGTTTATATTAAATTCGTTATTTATGTATAATGTTATTCTAATACGTTTTTTAGTTAAGAACACGATATGAAGAATAAAAATTGCAGTTAGATTCCAGGCATACTTGGTTTTTGATGAGTTTTTTTTTCACTTCCGCGGAATTTATGCCCGGAATTCAGCGGCTGTATCAATAAGTCTGTTTTGCCTGTACATATTCTAGGTCTTAAGAAATGCACAAGAATTTTATCATGTTTTGAAGATCGTGGTGCAAAGTACTAACTAATACAAATAAAAGAAAACGTCATATGTGACAGGTGCCAATTAAATACTAAAAGAACTAAACTATACACGCTCAAAACACCCTTTCTTTCTTTCGTATTACTATCCCTTTTTTTCACACGGAAAAGTTACTCAATTTTCGTAAAAAGTGGATCTGACTAAATTTTTGACTAGATCCACTTTTTACGAAAATTGAGTAACTTTTCCGTGTGAAAAAAAGGGATAGTAATAAGAAAGAAAGAGAGGGTGTTTTGAGCGTGTAGACTACAAGAATTTGTAAACACCCCCACATGAAGGTAAGAACAATGCTTTGTTTATGCCATGTACGATCATGAACTAGCATATGTAAGATTCTGTTCATGTAGCTAAAGATCCATTTTGTAGCCAATAATCAATCAATTTGCATGTTGTTATCAGTTTGCAGATCCCTCCTAATCTTTGACCCGTAGCAACAGCATCAATGCGGAATAAACAGTTTTATGTATCTGAAATAAAAAGAAACAAGTTTACTAAACGTGTGTTGTCAAATGACGTTAAGAATTTTTTTTCTAATTTTTGTTTATATCCTAGAGCCAACTGAGAATAGTTAATATGTATCTTTATAAAGAAACTCCACCATACACACCAAGTTTTTCTTAAATACTGAACTCTCAACTTTAAAAAATTACTCAACAACTCAGTAGCAATTCCAACGTTCAGTAAAAAAAACAAAAAGCTGTGGAAATGGAAGCATCAGTAGCTACCAAAAAGAAGAGAACACATCACCAAACAATACCGAAGTTCGATAAAATTTACAAAAACAAATGTTAAATTGGGAACAGGGGGTTAGTCACTCTGTCAAGTTGTGTTTGTGTTTGGGTGTGCCGGACGGTGTTTCGGGGTGTTGGAAGGTGTTTCTGTGTTTCAACACATCTGGCAATACTACAGTTGAATATTTATGCTTATTTGCATCCATGGATTTTTGGCGGTTCATCCACGCACACTAAGCCACTATCTAAATCACATTAGTGCAAACGAGAGAAAAAAAAAAAAACAGTGAGAAAACAACCGATTCATATAAGTGATGCCAGAAATAAATTTATCCTTCAGGATGTGACGAGTGTTTTTGAAGTGTGTCGGAGTTTGTTTTTGAGGGTTACCACATGGTCACTTTACCCTTTTATTGGGAACGCTGCAGAATTTGACTGTTTTTCCGGTAATTTCTTTTTTCTCTTCCTATTATGCAGAAGGGCAATGCAAAGAACTGGCAACACTGTGTTTGTGTGAATTAGTATTGTTTTTATAACCGTCCGATTTTATTATTATTTTTCATCGATATATGTTTTGCCGTTATTCATGATTTCGATCCGTCCCGATTTATTATTATTTTGTCCGCGTTAAGATATTCGGTCTGCGCATAGACAGTGAAGCATTGTGTTGTTATCTGCAAAAACTCAACCGATCGCTGCTTTATTCAACAACAACACCATCTTGCACCCTCTCATCGCCCTTCGTCCGTTGATGATTCAGGAAGCTTTCTGTGCTATAACACTTGCTGTGTAGTATACCCTTAGGCGAATACCATGGCATGCAAAGGTTGCCAGAAGGTTATTTCCGACAATGATCGTATCATTTGTCGAGGATTTTGCGGGGAGTCATGCAATTTGCGCACAGGTTGACTTCCCCTTGAGCGTGCTTCGATCACACGAAAAGAATATTTATTGGATGTGCGATGACTGTTCCACAATGTTCACTAATTGCCAATTTCGCAACATCATGTGCCGCAGTGAGAAGGATCCGAGTGGCTTACCTGAATCGATTAAATCAATTCAGGGCGACATCATAAAGCTTAGCTCGGTGGTCACAACCCTCGCTTCTAAGGTTGATTCGAAGCCTCTCACACCGTTCCGGCTCAACTCTAGTGGCTCAAGATTTCATGAGTGGCATAAATGCGTCGGTTAATTCACCGAAGCGACGTAAAAGTGAAAATGGCGATCGTCCGATGTCGATTGCAGCAAAAAATTCGAGTTGCGGGACTAAGTTGGCCTGTAGCACCATTAAAATGGTCCAGAACACCCGTGATTTCGTCTGGATACATATGTCTGCTTTTCATCAAACTACGACCGAACAGGAAATTTCCGACTTGGTGTGTGAATGCCTTCATCTGACCATCGACCATAAACCGAAGGTGGTAAAACTTGTTCCAAAAAGGAAAAAATTGTCCACGTTGAATTTTGTCTCATTCAAAGTGGGTGTAGACAAAAATTCGGAGAAGGAAGCATTGTCCTGCGATTCTTGGCCGGAAAACGTTTTCTTCCGGCCCTTCGAGGATGATAAAGCAAAAAACGTGACCCGCATCGTGAAGTCCTCGACGGTGGAACCACAAAATCAACCAGCTCCTCTTGTGAGCGTCTCAGCTACGGATCAACCTTGCCCGGTGCTCAGCTAATGTCACATGTTTCATCACCGGGATGCACGCAATAAGTCCCCTCTGCCCTCGTCTCAGTTGTACCACTTTCAAAAACCGATCGTCAGCTCTGTTCCCAGTGTTCCCGCCACCAGAGTCATCCCGGTATTGAGTTCGGGGTTCCAGACGGGGTCTTCCAGCCTGTTATCTCAGGCAAGTACGCGTGTAATTCCAGCTTTTCGCTTCCTGAATATCTTCCAATTTCCAGCTTGTACGAAGAGTTACACGATTTAGAGACGAATCAGTGCACATCACATCCGAGACGCATCGTGGAAAGCACTTTGGAAGCCCCCGGTTCCTCTGCCCCCCGGTCGCGCCAATTCCAGCCACCGTTCAGCATAGTCGTCTCGGCCCTGAGGCCAGATGCACACCGGGGGTCTTCCAACCTGCTTTAGCAGGCATGTTCATTCACGATTTAACTTCTCCTTTGCCTGATATTGCCTCGCATTCTAGTTATATCATCGGTACTTCGGCTGCCACACACGAGATCGTCATTTACTACCATTATCGATGTCGACGATTTCCGCATAGCTACTTCGGACCAGTGCTACGACATCATCGTCCTCACGGAGACCTGGCTGGATTCACGCACACTCTCTTCTCAGGTATTCGGCAAAGATTACGAGGTATTTCGATGTGACAGGAGTACCGATGATAGCCATAAAGCAAAAGGTGGGGGTGTACTAGTGGCTATAAGTACAAAATTTAAAGCAAAGGCTTTAAAGGCTCATGAAAACCCTTCTTGGATTCGTTTGGAACAAGTTTGGACGTCGATAAAATTGGGCGATCATACATTATTCCTTTGCGGACTGTACATTCCACCCGACCGCATACGCGAGCGTGACCTAATTGCAACACATTGCCAATCGGTTTTCGCAATTTTGGAAAATGCCAAAGCAACCGACGAAGTTATGGTGATAGACGACCATAATCTGCCTGGGATTTCATGGAAATTAACTGACAGTGGGTTTCTATTTCCCGAAGCCAATCATTCTGTCATGCATTCCAATGCTTCGTTCCTTCTGGAAAATTACAGCTCAGCCACTCTTTCCCAAATCAATCATGTCACCAACCAGAATACACGCAGCTTGGACCTCTGTTTCGTGAGCGCCCAAGACACCGCTCCACTCTTATGCGAAGCTCCCTCTCCTCTAGTGAAACTAACTCTTCATCATCCGCCTTTACTGGTCACGTTACGCTCAAAGCTGGAACATGACTTCGAAATCTCACCTGCCACAGTTTCCTACGATTTTGTTCGTGCCAATCATCGTAATATCGCCGAGTTACTCTCGCTTTTCGATTGGGATAACATTTTGGATACAGTCAATGTGGAGTCAGCCGCTCAAACATTTTCCAACGTTCTGGCATACGTCATAGACAGACACGTTCCAAAGAAAATCCATCGTCACACGTCTCGTCCACTTTGGCAAACGAGCGAACTTCGTCGCTTGAAATCTGGCAAGAGAGCTGCCCTTAGAAAATTCACAAAGCACCGGACACTAATTCTAAGTCGTCACTATGTAAGAATGAATCACGAATACAAACGAGTCGCGAAACGTTGCTTTCTTCAATATCGGTGTAGAATACAGAGAAAGTTCAAGTCACGTCCTAAACAATTCTGGAAATTTGTAAACGAACAACGCCACGAAGTAGGCCTTCCGTCGACTATGACGCTCCACGGCGACAAGGATTCCACCCCGCAGGGTATTTGCCAGTTATTTTCCGAGAAATTTTCTAGCGTTTTCACCAAGAAGACATTGAGCGAAGACCACATTAGACTTGCAGCCAGCTATGTTCCTCTTGCCGGTCAAGCCTTGGGCCAAGTCGACATCGATGCAGAGATGATAATCAAGGCCTGCTCAAAACTCAAATTATCTCACAATCCCGGGCCAGATGGAATTCCTTCGTCCTTTCACAAACTACACCTGGATAGTTTGTTGCCCCCGCTGCTGCACGTTTTTCGACTATCTGCGACTGTCGGTATTTTTCCTCGCTGTTGGAAATTTGCGCACATGTTTCCAGTACACAAAATGGGCAGCAAACGGGACGCTGGCAATTATCGTGGCATAACTTCGCTTGGCGCTGTTGCTAAACTGTTTGAGCTTGTAATTATGGAGCCGTTGCTCACACACTGCAAACCGTATATCAGTACCGACCAGCACGGATTCATGGCTGGTCGCTCCACTGCTACTTACCTGCTGTGCCTTACTTCCTACATTACTGACAGTATGGCGCCCAAACGCATGTCATTTAAACCGACCTGTTTGCAGCCTTCGATAAATTGAACCACCGCATAGCTATTGCCAAACTGGACAGGCTTGGGATCAATGGATGCTTGCTGCAATGGTTTCAATCGTACCTCACTGACCGTCATCTGGCTGTAGTCATAGGAGATTGACAGTCTCACATGTTCAAAGCCACGTCTGGTATACCGCAGGTAGTACGTTGGGACCGTTGATTTTTTGATCTACTTCAACGACGTAAATTTGGCTTTCGAAGGACCACGACTATCATACGCAGATGACCTGAAACTCTATCTTCGAGTGCACTCACTATACGACTGTCGCTTTCTTCAACGTCAGCTAAATGCTTTTGTCGACTGGTGCACTTCGAATCGTATGGATGTCAACCCGGTCAAATGCACGGTTATCTCGTTTTCGCACAAGAAACAGACTATTTTATTGTAAGTATGTCTTGTTGGGCACCGAAATTGAGCGCGTCAGTCAAGTCAAGGACTTAGGAGTAATTCTGGACACCCAACTCTCCTTCAAGCAGCATATCTCGTACGCTGTCGGCAAAGCCTCCTGCGTTCTGGGGTTCATCTTTCGGATTGCTAAAGACTTCACGGGCATCTACTGCCTCAAATCGTTGCACAGCTCCTCATTACAACAACGGTTTCCGCCTTGTTTGATTTTAACGTGACTCGCCAGATGCTTCGTCGTAAGTTTAGTCATTTTTTTAAGGACCTGTCTAATTCGCATCGATAGTGTAATTTTTAGTTTGTTTTATGTCATGACCATTAATGTACCATTCTAGTTTAGCTTTAAGTAACATCATTGGGATTTGTACATAATCTGTTGATGAATAGAAATAAATACGTGTAACTTTTCGTGATACATGTAAAAAAAAAGAGGAAAACTACCATTTCCATATGAAAGAATAGCAGGGGCTGGAGGCTGATTCAGTATAAGAATGCATGATACAAATAAAATTAAGCGGAGAATAATTTTCCGTTTATTGCCTTTATTAAATTAAACTTTGTCGAAACATTGAGTTTCATAATCTTTTCAAATGGATTCTACAAATGGAACCTACAAAAAGAAGCAAATTGTGTAGTTCGACATCAGTAACCACTGTGATTGCGTTGAAGACTAAATACCTATCTGTTGGCTGGAGGAACCGAGTGTGATAGAGCTCGCATAGGCAGAACTTCGACAATCGACGGAGATGAGAGTTCGAGGTGATGGATGAGCTTGTGTACCTCGGATCATTAGTTACGTTGAGTAACAACTGCAGCAGAGAAATTCAGAAACGCATTACTACTGGAAGTCGTGCTTACTATGGACTCCGCAAGACCTTGAGGATTGGTAAACTTCATCCCCGTACAAAATGTACCATGTACCTACAAAACGCTGATAAGACCGGTAATGCTCTACGGGCATGAGACGTAGAACATGCTCAAAGAGGACCTGCAAGCGCTTAGAGTTTTCGAACGACCATCTTTGGCGCTGTATGTGAAGATGGCATATGCAGGAGAAGGATGAATCACGAGCTGGCGCAGCTCTATGGTGAACATAGTATCCAGAAAAACGCTCAAGCTGGAAGGGTACAATGGGCGAGACATGTTGTAAGAGTGCCGACCAACAACTCCGCAAAAATAGTGTTTGCATCGAATCCGACCAGTACAAGACGCAGAGAAGCAAGACCTTCTAAGTGTGGGACATTCGAGAAACTGGAGACAAGCAGCCCTCAACAGCGTTTTATGCGTGATGCAATTTGATGTGGGACACCCTATGAACTGATTTATACGTTTTATTTATAGTACGAATGCTTTTGGAGTCATTCACAAAGTGTGATGGGGGTTTACTTGACCCTAGATGTTGGGCTATGGCGAGTATGGTGAACAATTCGTATGGATCATAATAAATTACCTAACTATTTTTTTTCTTAATTCCTAGATTACCTACCTTTAGGTACGCAGCTACATTCAGATCTTCCAAAATAGCCGTTAAGGTGATTGGCATTTGGGTAACAGCAAGTATGAATTTTACTGATTTTTTATTCTTCAATGATAATTTGTACCAATCGAACGATCCAATTTCTGTTACAAGAATCTCGCTCTGTAATACAAATCCAGTGTTATCAGTAATTATAAATGCAATAGTTGGATAACTAACCTTCGTTTCATAATAAGTACCAAGAAAACACATGTAGAATATTTGAGATGAAGCAAAACAGGAAACGGCTACACCAAGATACCAATCAATCTGAGGACGAAAAATAATGATGATAATGGGTCATTACAGGCAATTTGTCCACAAATCGTAGTTGACCTTTGTAAGATTATCGGTCGAAGAATCATGGGCAATTACCTTCGATCTATGTTGTTAAGTTGTTTATTTATTTATTTCTAATCGATTTGTTAAAATCAAAACTCTTGTACAAGTCTTATTTTCTAGGGAATCTTTTCAACAACAGCAGCATAACAGGCATGCTCAAATTCTTGTTGATGCCACTATCTTAACTTAGTTGTTAAGCAAAAAAAAAGCTTCGGGTAATATCTACAACATTTATTATTTGCATGAACCAGTTGTCATCAGATTTACATCTTGAAGCTCTTGTTTGCCATTTCCTATACATAGTCTATTACATATTGTTGTATAACTGTGACAGAGAGCTGGCGCAGAGCTTCATAACTGATGTCTATGAGGATAAACATTGATAAACATTGTTCAACATTTCTTCTAATATAATTCATTCAAAATTAGCATATGAACAACCTGCAATCATATTACTGTTTTTTTTAAATATTTTGTTGTGCTTTAAAGATGGCAGCGAATGACGTTTCTGCAACAGCAAGTATTGAAATTAGACAACAAAAAGACCTTTTTGCTATTTTAGTTGCATCTGGTATCTACTTGTTGAGCTACAAAACAACTTTGTGAATCAATTTCCCATGCTACGAGGCTCGTACTTAGGGGCTATTCATAAACCACGTAGACTTTTCTGGGGGAAGAGGAGGGGGGATTTGCAAAAGTCTACGCTCCATACAAAAATTAAAAAAAATGTATGGAGGAAATTCTACGATGGGGGGGGGGGGGGGATGTTGAGATGTTAAAAAATGAGTCTACGTGGTTTATGAACAGGCCCTTACGACTATTCTATTTACAGCTTCTGCGGCATACGCATTACTCCATTCAATACCCGATAATTTGATATGCTAATGATACTATGATGAACGATTCCGTAGTCGAAAACTTTTGCAACTTGCTGGGCTGTCAAGCTGACGGACAGAGCATCGAGATGTTTCGATGCTCTGTCTGTCAGCTTGACAGCCCAGCAAGTTGCAAGGCCTGTTGAGTCGACAGGTGAGGCCATTTCAGCAGTCAATCTTCGAATCGGTATTCGCCTCGGCAGTATTGCCAGAACCAACAACGAATTTTTCTATAATTTTCGTCAGATATCACTGGCAGTATATATGGAGTAATGGAGATTTGTGGCGATGGCAACATTCTATCACTTCTAAGGTGTCGAAAAATTTTTGGTTCGGAGAATTTGATGTAGGTCAATGTGTGATTCGTGTGATGTCTCGCCTCATGTCCAAACATTATTTAGTAAACGCTTATTTGTTACGTGTTTGGACGCAGATCACGTTATTTGGTAATCAGGAGGCAGATCACGTAATTCGGTTTAGTTTTGAGCATCGGGGAGTCAATTCTGAGCTTTATGGCTCCCTTCGGGCTCGAGGTAGACAACCCAATGTACCGATTCGAGACATTTTGGCTGCACGCGATCTGGAGTATATGAAACTTATTTATGTGTTTTCAATTAACATTGATTATATAGATTGTAATTTGATTAACTTACATGTTTGTGCAAAATTTTGTGGACTTTTTACGTCAGTGTGAGACTGCGATTGTGTGTGTGTGTGTGTGTGTGTGTGTGTGTGTGTGTGTGTGTGTGTGTGTGTGTGTGTGTGTGTGTGTGTGTGTGTGTGTGTGTAAGTGATATTTTTTTAATTGAAAACGTTCAATAGGGTATTATAGGAGTGTGTGGATTATAACATTGTTCGATAATAAATATATTAATATATATAATAATGTACCAGCATTTCATATTTTTTTATTTTGACAAGCAAAACTATTGAAAAAAATCAGTGGGGTTGTGTATAACACACGACTGGTTGACGTAGACTACGTTAAACCATTTGATTAGTTTCTTTAGTTTCGTAGCGGAACATTGCAACGCAGGTTCTGTTCTAATGCGACATTGACTTAGCATGAGTAAGTGAGCAAGTATGTAGAACATTCTATGATTCGCATTTTAGACATCTCTCTCTCTCTCTTTCTCTCTCTCTCTCACACACACACACACGCACACGCACACACGCAAACACACACACACCCACACACAAACACACGCACACACACACACACAAACACACACACACAAACACACACACACAAACACACACACAAACACACACACACGCACACACGCACACACACACAAACACACACACAAACACACGCACACACACACACTCACAAACGCGCACACACACAAACACACACACATACACAAACACACACACACATACACCCACACACACACATACACACACACACACGCACACACACACACACAAACACACACACACACACACACACACACACACACACACACACACACACACACACACAGTTAATAGCAGTCTAACAACGGTTACCTACCCTACGGCTTGCTAGCAACAGCATGCAGCCGCAATCAGCTACCTGACAAATTTGTTGGTTTGCAGTGCTCCGTTTATGGTACACAACCCCACTGATGTTGGTGAGAAATACATCATTACATACTTGAAGGAATTCTGTAGAAATTTCGGGGCCGTGGTGCTAAGCAGTTGGTTCTACTCCAAAAAATATCGTTCTGCCTGTACAGACACTTGATTGCGGATTTTCAACACTTGAATAACCATATACATATATATCATCTACATGTTTATCTATTTCATCTACAACTATTTTTAAATTATCTACATACATATCTATACATATATATGTACATCATATCTTGATATCGCTACCAACTGGTTCATGCATGTTTCCCTCCACATTTGTCACGCGCCTGGCATAGCACACGACTTCAGTAAAAATGGCAGTCCAGCCAGCCACTCGCCAGCGATAGCCACTTGATATTGGGCTACAACTAACCCATCAATCTCTCTGGTTGCTAACGCATACCGCCGCGTAGGATGCAAGCTACCGCCAGCTGCCAGCTACTACAATCCTCAGGCGGAACAAGTTTGGGAGAATTTGAGTGTGGAAATAGGATGACCTGGGTCTTCGCCGCATTGATACAGATCTTCCATTCGATGAAGTATTCAGACAGAGCATTCAGGCTTCGCTGCAGTTTCGCTGTAAGCGCTCTTATTACCCTACCTTTGTGGACGACTGCGGTATCATCGGCGAACAACGACAGAGATCCATTTTCAGGGAGCGGGGGTATGTCCGAGGTTGAACAGAAGTGGACCTAGTATACTTCCCTGTGGAACACCGGCGGAAATCTCCTGTGCATCGGAAACTGCACCTTGCAGCGAAACATGGAATGTCCTGTCCGACAGATAATTTTGAATTATCTTCACCAGAAAGATGGGAAGATTGTATTGATGCAGCTTGTACACCAAACCATCATGCCACACGTTATCAAAGGCCTTCTCGATGTCGAGAAGTGCCATGGCAGATGATTTCGAAACAGACTTGTTCCGTCTGAGGATGTTCATGACTCGATTAAGTTGGTGAATTGTCGACCGACCACGTCGGAAGCCAAATTGTTCGCCGAGCAAGATGTTCATCTCGTCGGCAGATGAGAGAAGCCGACGGTGGATAGTCCTGAGAGAATGCTGATGGGCCTTTAGCTCTTGGAACACGAAGGATCTTTCCCAGGTTTCTGGATGCGAATGACTTTGGCTGATTTCCAACACGAGGGGAAGTAGCAAAGTCGGAGGCATTTGTTGAAGACCATCGCCAGATGGTTATAGAACTGGGGGCTCAATTGCTTGAGCTCCAAGTTCATGATATTATCGAAACCTGGGGCCTTCATGTTCTTAGCCGCTTTGATATAGGTCAACAATTCGTCAAAAGCTGAGATTTCCAACTCTTCCGAGAAGTCATTGGGATTTTGATGGATGTTGTTTACAAGCTCGCTAACGGCAGCTTCGTGTGGACTGACGATGTTTAGTCCAAGATTGTGGGAGCTGACGAAGTGTTGGCCTATCTCAACAGCCTTTTCTGCAGGAGTAATTAAGCGATCCGTGGAGCGATTGCTGTCAAGTGGGATCAACGGTGGAATGGGTCTTGGCTTAGTTTTTAAGATTTTTGTCAATTTCTAGAACGGCTTTGCACAATCTGGGAGAGAGCGGATCTTGTCGGCAAAATTGTTGTTTCTGAAGTCCACCATTCTGGCCTTAATAATTTTAGTCATCCGATTGCAATGACTTTTTAAAGTAGGCAAACCAGTTCGCTGGTTTTGCCGTCGGGTAGCGTTGCGCAATTGAATCAGTTGTTTAGTGGGTCTATCAATGGATACAGAGTCACTCACCTGATCTTTTACCGGTACATGTTGATCCCGGGCCTCGGAGATCGCTTGCTCGATGCTCTGCAGCTGCCTTTCGATGTCATCAACCGATTATAGGTGTATATCGAAATTGATGTTGTCGTCAACGTGTTGTCGGAACCTCTCCCAACTGGCGCGATGGTAAATCCGTCTGGTGATACGATGCCGGTTGACCGAGGAGCCAACTTCGGCCACCACCGGATAGTGGTCCGAGCTGAGCTCCTGGTGTGCGATCGGCTGGGCGATGTTGTTTCCCATGTTGGTGAGGAAGATGTCGATTGTTGAATGGACCCCGGATCTGCTCAACCGGGTGGGAGTATCCGGGCCCAGGACGGTGTAATGTCCCTCTTGCTGGTCATCCTAGAGAATTATTCCGTTCCGATTCCTCCGGGTGTTCCCCAGGATTTCGTTTTTCGCATTTAGGTCGCCGGCGATTATAAATTGCCCTTGCCTCCGAGTTAGCTTGCGGATGTCGTTTCGTAGCATTTTTGTTGTTCCATTGGCGATGCTGGCTTGCTTGGGACAATAAGCCACGATGATGGTGATAGGGCCGACGGCAGTTTCGACCTCGACTCCGATGGACTGCAGCTGAAAGCTCGGAAGTAGGTGGCAGTTAATATTGTAGCGCAGGACGATCGCAACTCCTCCTCCAATAGAGCCGCTACGATCAATTCGCACAATCCGATATCCAGAGATAAAAATGTTGAGTTCTGGTTTGAGATGTGTCTCGATGCCGATGGCGATGGCGATGGCCTTCCTGTTAAGTTTTGTTCCGGATGGATCCGGATGGCTCAATAGTTTTGTTCCGGATGGAACAAGCATTCCAGCTCAGAATTCTGATGGTGCGTTTACGGTCCATGCTTGTACAGGAACTTCATCGTCACGGATGTGGCAGCTTTGAGCTGTTCCTCCTTCGAGCGGCAGGAACGTAGTTGGCGATACAGCTCTTGGACGACCTCGACCATTTGCTCCGAGTCGTAGAGCTGTCCATTGGCCGGTGGTTGCGTAGAGGTAATGCAACTCGGTTTGCCCCAGCCTGGAGGAGGAACCGGTATGGCTGAAGATTCGGCACTTGGTATCGGAGCGCCGGGAAATTCTCCTCGTCCATTCGAGGTGGCGGGCGGCGTTGGCCAGGTCGAGACTTGGTGGACGCCTGCTTGCGGATGGCCAAATACTCCGCTCGTTTTGGACAGTCTCGGTTGCTGCCTTCGTGGTTAGCGCCACAGTTGGCGCACTTTGATGAGGCACCTTCATCCATCGGGGCACAATCCATCGTGCTGTGCGCTCCGGCACACTTTCCACACCGGGGCTTCATTGGGCAGTTGCGGGTCCCATGACCAAACGCCAGAACTTACCGCACTGTGTCACGTCATGCTGTTTTGGGCGGTACCAGTCCCACTCTATGATGATATTGGAGATGGCCCGTATCTTCTTGAGATCCTCCATTGTGACGGAACCCTTCTCCAAATGGACCAGATACAGTTGGTCCCGATGGTGTCCTTGCTGCTGGCGCCTGATAGCGAACACCTTCAAAGGTTTCAATGCCACCGCCTGCAGCTCGGCAAAGATGTATTCCGGAGTGTAATCTGGGAGGCCACGCAGAATCACCTTCATCGGCTTGTTTCCGGGAACATCATGCGTAAAAAACTCGTGTTGCTTGGCGATCAGATGAGCGCCAGCAGCTCGGTACTCAGCTTCAGTCGAGCACATTATCTTTGTGCCCGTACTGCACAGCTTAAACAGTGGAGTTAGTTTAATTGCTGCAAGCTCCGTTTTGATCGCAGCAATGTTCTTCGACGTGGTGAAAAGCGGCGGGATTTTCACCTTCTTCGGTACCTCCTGTACCGGGAGCGCAGCAAAACGATTGCTCGCTTGTAAGCGGGCGTTGGGACCCGATGAGTCGGCGTCGTCATGCCGTTGCCGCTTGGAGCAGCTCGGTGTGCTTGCGGGAGCTGATGCCGCCGGCGTGGTTGTCACCACGTGTTGGCTTTTCCGACCCATTGCGACGGCAATAGGTAGATCGGAAAAAGTTGCACACGCTGGCCATGTTTCCCTTTGGCTTGCCAACGCTAACAATTTGGCAAGAGCTGGCGAAATATCACGAGCCGGGCGCGCAATCGTGAGAAAACAAACGAGATGGAAAAAGCGAGGAAAAAACTTAGACCGAGAGAGCGAAAAACACGTCCGTACGTGTTGCTTGAACGAACTGAATGATACTGATGTCTAATGAATTTATTTTAGGGTGTCCCCCTTTTATATCGTGCTATGAAACGTATGAGACGTTCCTTGCTTAAATTTAAAGTCTGTGATAGAAAAGTACAGCGCATTAAGTAAATTTACTCTGAAAAATCGGCATAATAAGACATCACCTCTTATTTTGGTTATTTTCAATAGTTGAAATTTGTTAACGGATAATGTTTAGTAATTGAATTGATACGCGGGAAAATTTACAACCGATTGACGTAAACATCTTAAAAATCTTTTGAGCATTTATTAAGTTATTAGCGTTTGATTTGTAACAATATTTCGTAACGGTCGCTTATTTTTAGATTTTCAATTGACACCCTACTCTTGCCGTAAGACGTAGTCTACGTCAAAAAACAATCTCAAAATTTTAGAAAAAATAATGATTGCAAGACAACTCCATCATATTTCACCATGAAATACGCTACAAAAAACAGATTACCTAAACCAACGAACCAACCATTGATTTCTAGCATACAAAAGTTGACATATATGTCATAATGGAAGCCCCCGCTATTGAAAATTAAGTGCTGTCACTTTGCGTATTTGTCACTTTGTGAAACTGCCTGTAGGTTTGTTAAAATAAAAATGATTAGATTTTTCTTGTTGAAAAATCCAGAAACAATAGTTGAGATTCATAAAAAATATTGTTGTGCTACGAAGAACGTCCATCATCGATACAGATGGAAAAAACCATGTTTTTTTTTAAATTAAAACCCCCTATTGAAAAATTGTATTTTGAATTTCTAGCTATGAGAAAATTATTGTTCTTTATGCTTTGTTCGAAATTAGCACCGCAAACTTCCATCCATAACATTATAATGCCTATTAACCTCGAGAAGACCGGTTCTTTCCTCTTAACCTAAGTTTTGAAATAACTGATGAATATACACGCTTAGAAGATTTTACAGTATTCGGTAATTTTTTACCGAACTTTCAACAGCTGAACGTTCGGTAGTCCGATTTACCGGATTTTGGTGAAATTTTATAGTATTCCGGTACAAAAATTACCGGAGCTTGTCAAATTTTACCGAAGTCCGTTAAATCGGATTACCGAACTGTTCAGCTGTTGAAAGTTCGGTAAAAAGTTACCGAATACTGTAAAATTTTCTGAGTGTGTAAACATGAAAGCTTGGCCCTGTTAGGCTGATTCGATTGATCCTGCACAAATTAATGAATTTAAAAAAAACGGAGATCCGTACAAATAGACGCTTGATGAACAAATCTTCAAAGTTTGGTTTAAATCGGAGAGGGCTAATTTAAAGTTGGCATTTTTGCTCAGTCACTTCGAATGGAAAGACCCTAACGAAACCGAAAAATCGAAGAATTATTTTCTTCTAAGGAACTCTGGAAAATTTTGTTCTAGATTCGTGTTTCTTTACGGTCTAAACTTACATACGTAAAGCACATGTAAACTACTTACCAGTACGAAAGCAGCCAACGAGATTGACATGTTAAAACAAAGCGAAGCAATCGAGATCAAAAAGTATAAACTGAACTTATTTTCCACTTCTCTCATGAAGAGCTGATGGTGTTGATGGAACTTGATTATTTTCTGCAATTGGTTGGCAATTTGTTGTTCATCGTGGTCCTGCATCATCATGGCGTCCAACTGCTTCAGAAGTCCTATGATAGCATCGATTTGTC
Source organism: Aedes japonicus (assembly GCA_034211315.2). Taxonomy (NCBI): domain Eukaryota; kingdom Metazoa; phylum Arthropoda; class Insecta; order Diptera; family Culicidae; genus Aedes; species Aedes japonicus. The sequence continues at coordinate 21,228 of JASCZW010008350.1, read as the reverse complement.
CAGTGGCAGTCAATAGATATAAGATGAATGTCCCATCGGTTATAGTTGTAATAAATGCCACATAATACGCACAATTGGCTTGGAATAAACTATTCACCGCGTACGCCATCCAAGCATCGGAATGGATTGCTTCAAAACCGAATGAGAGAACTTGTTTGGCAGTTATCAATCCATAAACCATAGGCGCTAGTCCAATGATACCAACAAGTAAACAGTAACCGAAAATTGTAATCGTTAGAAGAACATGATTCAACAGAACACTCGGTTTAAATGCTTGCTTAACGGTTTGGTCTTGTATTATATCCAAACTGAAAAATTTCACATTCATTTCATGGATCTTAATTATTCTAGTTCTTTTCAAAATAAATACGTAAATTTTGGACGCAGCCTAAAAAGGATAATTTTTACTTCAATAACTCCAATGAAAATAATCGTTTACCTGCGTAGAGAATCCGAAAGTAGTAATGCAAGACAAAACTTTTTCGGTATCATTGCGGTAATAATACGTTGAATCAAGTACCATATAAACATATAAGAAAAGTGAGCAAACGCCCCAGAGGAATTTTAAATTCCAAATTTTAAAATTTCTTCGGAACAAATTTACGCCCATAAAATCACTGTAGTAATCTATTCGTTCGACAGTATTGTGATAGGCAATATCTGCCCCCTTATAATCCAGTTGAAAGGCGCGATAACGTTGTAGCTTTTCAATCAAATTCATCTTCTTTGTTTTGGGTTTCGTTTCAAAAAGCGAACTACAGAACGCAATTATCGCTGCAACATATTTATAGTTAAAAAGGTGCATGTACTGATTATACTTACATAACTTTTCCAAGTAATTACCTGCGACATAGGAAAAAACATCAAAGAAAAGATCACAAGAATTTACTAGAAATTTCTCCATATAAATTCGTTGTTAGTGCTGGTTCTGCAAGTAGTAAGTTATGAGAACAATAAATTATTGATACCGATACAAAAACATGACAAAATACATGCATTGCCATGAAGTCCATCATAGGAGCGAAACGTTTCTATTTTTCTTGGTATTAAAAGCAATCGGTTATCAGAATTAACCGTTTAGTTTAACATCACATAACATCGTCCATTAGTTCCCTGCCGCATCATTCCCGGACATTTAATTTTTAATATAATAGTAGACGCAATTCGCCTCACATCGTATTCGGAGTTGGCACTTTCTTTTATTTAAATGAAACTTTCTGGACATGTAGACTTTGTGACAAAAAGCCACTTCGCGTACTTAGTGTGTGTGTGTCCTATCTAACACCTAGTGGCCGACAGTAGTATTAAGGAAGAAATCTGTTTGCTATAGGTTTTTTTTAAGGGACCATTGAAAGCAGGTGTCATTCGGGAGTTAGAAAGCGCTAGCTCTATTAAAGATCCAGTAACCCATTTCAGAGTGTCTGGAGAGTCACGCCCATTCCGAGGTTACTTTTACACACAACAAGTCCCGCATATAAACATGACCGCTTTAATGTGGATATCGGTAAAGTAAACACACTTCCAGGTTTAAAAATAATCAAACCTGGTGCGTATATATTGTACATAAATGTTATTACTGGTTAGGTCTCACCGTATTTTGCTGGTCCGCTATAAGACTAACTTTTCTGGAATTGCTTTGAACTAAAGCTAAACATTCAAGTAAAACAAACTACAATCTAAGGCTAATGCTAGACAAAAATACATAAATGAATTTCATACATTCCAGATCCCGTAGAGCCAAAATATCTCGAACCGGTACATTGGGTTGTCTACTTTGAGCCCGAAGGGAATCATAAAGCTCAGATCTGGCTCCAAGATGCTCAGCACAAAACCAAATAACGTGATCTGTGTCCTGGTAACCTTGCCCACGCTCACAAAGATTACTGTCGCTCAACCCAACTCGGTATAAATGAGCGTTCAAAGAGTAATGATTGGACATAAGGCGAGACATCACACGAATGAAGTCTCGACCCACATCCATCCTCCCAAACCAAGACTTCTTCGACACCTTTGGGATGATAGAATATTGCCATCGCCCCAAATCTCCTTTACTCCATTTATACTGCCAGCTGACGAGTGACTGTTGACGAAACGTAGGAAAAAAAGATTTGTCGATTTGTCGAATCTCGGCTTCCATAGCGCGCACCTTTGCAAGCGAGTCCGCTTTCTCATTGCCCGGAATTGAGCAATGAGAAGGGATCCATACAAAGGGGACGATAAAATAACGCGATGATAAAGCACATAGAAGCTCCTGTATTTTCATGAGGAAATACGAGGAGTGCTTTACCGGCCTCAATGAGCGAATAGCCTCTATAGAACTGAGACTATCCGTCAAATTGTAGTACTGATCCGGTGTGAGTGTGGCAACAATTTCTAGCGTAAAGTGTATTGCCTAAAATTCAGCGACATATACGGAACAAGGAGCTTAAAATTTACGATTGGCGCTATAAATTTCATTAATTATTCCAAATCCTGCTGACTCCTCTATCAAAGATCTGTCAGTGAAGAACGTTTTAGTGGAATCAACTTGCCAAACTTTTTAGCAAATATTACAGGAGCATTCATGGGACGATGGTCGGAGAAGCAAACACGGTTGGAAATATTCGGCGCAAGACTGACGCAGGATTCAACTCAAGAAGCATCTCCATGTTTTCGATTACCTGAGGGTTCATAACTTCACACCTGCTGAGGAGCCGAAGAGATAATTCTGAAAAACGATCCGAGGGTGGCAACATGCCAGCCAGCACTTCAAGACTCTTGGTGTGGGTCCAGTGCATGCAACCTAATGCGATACGAAGACACCGGTACTGAATATGTTCCAATTGTATGAAGTGCGACCGAGCCACTGACTGAAATCAAACACTACCGTACTCTAGAACCGACAGAATCGTTTTCAGGTGTAACGATAGCAGATCTTGCGGATGCGCTCTCTTGATCCTTCGCTGGCACTTTCGCATCAGATACTCAATATGGGATCTCCAGGTGTACATTGAATCGAACCATACCCCAAGATATTTAAAGGACGTAGAATGAGTTATCAGTTTACCCCAAATTTGAAGCTTCGGTTGTGCTGGGTTATGCTTACTAGAAAAAAACTACCAACTCAGTTTTCTCCGTAGAGAATTCGATACCTAGCTCTAGAGCCCAAGTAGACAAATTGACCCCATTGGATCCCGTGACAGACACTACGCCGTCATCTGCAATTTTTCTCAACGTACAGTTGTCACTTAGACATCCGTCAATGTCTTTAACATAAAAAATATACAAAAGGAGGCTTCTTGAACATATTCCCTGAGGGAGACCCATGTAGCTAAGTCGGGAAGCTGTAGAGGTTCCATGAGTGAAGCTCATATATTTCTCTGACAGCAAATTTTACTAAAAAATTAGAGGTGGGTTATATAAGGGATATAACCACGATGTTCACGTAGGACCGTAATGGTGTATAGTAATTATGATATCTTCTAATTTAGAAATATCATAACAACAATAATTTATGCATATATCAAGTTGGTTAATACTAAGTTTTACTTTGACCCGTCCCTTCTTAAAAAAATTTCTGCATATTGCGGGAGCCGGTCAGTTCCGGACGCTCTCGACGAATATCGAATCGGAAGCTTTCCGTCCAGCCGCCACTCCCTCTGCATCTGTAATTCGGCCATACTCCCCGAGCTCGGCTGCCATCGCTGGACGCAATTTCAGCAGAGATCAGAGGTCAAGTTTCGACCCCGACATCATCATCGGGATTCGTCATCATCTACATCGTTGTTGTCGCCATCTAAGTCGCCAGTACCCCTGTCATAGAACCGCCGAACTCACCGAAAACCTGCGCAGGTATATGGAAACTTTTATACATGGCCATGGTTGTTTCCCAGTGAATATTTCCCGTAACTGAATGTTCTGTCCAACCCGAATGAGTCGCGAATAACTGGGAAATAAATGTATTTGATTATGTTATGATTTGAAGCACTGAGTTGAATTTCTTTTTCGTTTTGGGCAGTTCCGATAGAATTGACTCCTCCTAAAATCCGTTTTCGTTTTCAATTACATTGTTTGTTTCAATATCAGGCCTCTCTTCTCCCGATCGGTTAGCTCATTCGGATTGAGCGAGTTTAAATTTGTTTTTTTTTTACTTAGGTTCAGAGGGGGAAATCAAGCAGGATTTTTTGGCTTTTTTTCTAGTTAGTGGTTACTTCAATTGTGTTTGAGCCTTGGAGCTAATAGCCGTTCACGAGTCCCCTGAGGTGTCTGTCTCAGAAAGGTCGGGCAAATACCAAACGACAGGTGGCATCCTGCTTGCAGAAGTGGCGCTAAAGCCATCTTGTTTCTAAAACCTCGTGAGAATTCTCCGAACGGTTACATTGTCACATAGAGTCTGGCTGCCACAAGCATCGTTTTCCGCTGGGAGGTTGCGGTATGGCTTTGGAAGTGGGTGCCACCCACGCGGATGTCACTTGCAAAACTTTGCAACGCTTCCTTCTGGTTTGGAGATCAGCAAACGCAGGCAATAATTTGCGAGCATGACACGCGATATTGAGGAAACAATCGGACACCGACAACAGAGCAAAATAATTTTTCAGCTGAGGGGTGTGACAATTGCTGTTTTCAACATGGAATAAAACCTTTTGATATAAAAAGAAGAAGGCAGTTTGAACCATTTGATACCCGTTTTTGATGGCCCAGAAAGGGTAAACCTTATTTTCAACCTGTTCAAATGCAAAATTGTATGGGAGCAAAAGTAGATAATTTTTAAGGTAAAAATTGAAGTACTAATACTAATTTAACTTAATTGAAATGTTGATGCCAATATTTTGTAGGTTTTTCTGATCAAATGGTGTTTAAATGAAGTCATTGTGTTGAGTCGGACGAGAGTTATTAGCGTTCATAAACCTTTCACTTTTGCGTAACGCTCTTATTTTTCAATGTTTTGAAATGACATCCGGTATGAGCATGAGCATGATTGACCGCCCGAGGTTGCTACTCCGTTATTGTCAGATCAGCTGTTATTACACAGAGAACAAACAGATGACGCTTGGGACTAACATACATCTTCAATGTGTAAAAACTGGTGATCCCAAACTAAGGCAATACCGGCGCCGGCCCCGCCCGATTGCAGGTCAAGTAAGGAAAGGGTATGAATATGTTGACGTGACACTCGCCTTATTGGATGCCGCGAAATCCACTGCACTACCACAAGAAATCACTGGGATTTTGGATAACTGGATTGGGTAGCAGCAGCGTTTGTTTTTTGTTAACGATAAGCTGTCAAGTTAAATATTTGAAAATTAGCAGTGATTTCCGATTTAAACTGATTTTAACCAACAGTAAGGATGCTTTTGGGGCAAATCACAAAGTGTGATTGTGGTTTTTTATTGGGAAAACAAAGGGATTTTTAATAACGCTGAATAGCCGATTTTGACCGGTTTAAACCACCAGTAGGGAGGCCGTTGGGACCACTCCCAAAATTTGATAGTGGTTTTTGATTGGGAAACTAGAAGATGTTTTACAATGCTGGAAAGCCTATTTGGACCGATTAAACCAACAGTAAGAATGCTATTGGAGCCACTCACAGAGTATGATAGTGGTATTTCATTAGGAAAACAAGGCACTTCATCTCAACGCCTGAGAGCCAACTCGGACCGATCTACACCAGCAGTACGGATGCCGCTGGAGTCACTTACAAAATGGGACAGTGGTTTATTAGCGAATCACGACTTCTTATGCTCACTCGATCACTTGCGCAACGAACAATAGGCAACCTAACCCGATAACAAAATATTACGGAACAACGCATCGACACAACCGATTCAACCGATTCACCTGATGGTCGACGCAAACCTATTAAAAAAGGACATATAGATACAATGGGTAACATTTACCTGCCTTGATCCACGTCCTTGAGAGCATTTACTATACTTTTGAATAATTAAATGGACTTTTTTCCCTCATTCTCATCTGTAAATTAAATGAATACAAACACATATACAGCTTGACCCTAAGCAGCATGATGCACTCAAACGCTGTTTCTTAATTAATACAAGAAGACTAACCAAAAGCAATTTACGAGGTTGCGTGGCTCAACAAAACCTTTGGATTCGTAAAAAATGCCGGAATGAAGTGAGGATTCAAATTTTAATAAGTTTAAATCAAATTTTGTCACGTTTAGTGCTCACTAAATATAAAACAGCAGCTAAATCCGAAGCATACAGTAAAGACTGTAAAACGCGGGGGAGGCAACATATTGGTATGGGCAACAGAAGAGCAAACGATTTGTTAAAATTGCACGCCTGAAGTCCTAATATTATTTGAGGTTTATGCTCAGAAAACTATGAAGTGATAGGGACTTGTTCCCGTATGGCCTTTAGAAACATTGTTCGATTAGGGAAGCCGAAAAACTCGGGGCTAGGACGAGGCTGGGGTTTATAATAGTAAGGAATGGGGAAGTAGGATGCTTAACAATGACTTTCAACAGCATATTGGCGATTTGCGGCTTAAAATGGACATTGCGTTACGCTGTAATGATACAATAAAGCAGAATTATGCGGGAGGGGACAAGGTGGACAGCTAAGAAGGGATCACTATTTGTTTTAAAACTTATAGATTTGCCCCATATAGTTCAAGATCAGCTTACCAGACATCGTGGTTGATGTCTTGATAACCTACTCCACAGCCTCATTGATTGATGTCTGAGAGCCCTAATCGATAAATTTTTTTAAAGTTTTTCACAACTGTTCCGGCGACGGAAGTGAACTTCGATCTTCCTCATTTCACAAACCGCAAGCCGCAACGCGTCAATTAAAACTAGCGTACGCCACCGGTCCTGACGGCATTCCATCATCCGTTCTGAAGTATTGTGCAGATATTCTTAGCTTTCCGCTAGCAATGCTGTTCCATCTTTCGGCTCAGCAAAGTCAGTTGCCCACACGATGGAAATTCTCTTACTTGTTTCCAATTCACAAGAACGGAGACAAACAGGATGTTGCCAATTACCGTGGAATTACCTCCTTGTGCGCATGCTCCAAGTTATTCGAGATTATTGTGAACGATTCCCTGCTTGTTGTAAACAGTATATTTTGAAATGATACCCGGTTTAGAAAGGAGAAACGTGGTCCTACGTTAAAATATTCATTAAAGAAGGAAATCCACAAGCGTGAAGTTTATCTGAAATATTTTCGACAGATACTGAATCAAAAGCCCCCTTGATATCCTTGGAAATAGAAGTCATCTGCTCTATTTTTCGCAAAAGCTAACCGAATCTCTGTGGAAAGAAACGCGAGACAGTCGTTCGTTCCCTTACCCCTACGGAAACCATATTGAGTATCTGATAGCAGGTTGTTCGTCTCAACCCATTTGTCCAGGCGGAATAGGATCATTTTTTCCAACAAATTTTGAACACAAGATACCATCGCGATGGGTCAATAAGAGTTGTGCTCGGACGCGGGCTTACCAGGCTTTGGAATCACCCGTCTGCAATCATCCGGTACAATGTTAAGTTACAGAAACTGATTAAATAAGTTCAAAATGCGCCCCTTAGTGACGTTTGGGAGGTTCTTAAGCATGTTGAACTGGAGCTTATCAGCCTTTGGAGCCGTATTGCCACACGAAAGGAGTGCGATAGAGAGTTCTAGCATTGATAAAGGTTGGCTGATCTCATCTATCGAATTCTCTATTTCACGAGGAATCATCCGTGCCGACGCAGAATCTGGCCAAACTTTTCGCGTAAACTTGAGGATCCATTGATCCGAGTACTCCTCGCTCTCGTTGTTCGTAATTCGGTTTAGCAATTTTCACGCCGTATTCCAAAGAGTGTTGATCGAAGTTTCACGTGATAGCACATCCACAAATCGTCACCAGTATCCACGTTTCTTGGCCTTTATGAGGCTCTTAAGTTCACGTTCCAGAGCCGTGTGAACTTCTACGGAAAGCTTTAAACGCGTCGGACTTTTTACTATAAATATCGGTGCATCGCTAATCTCACCATGGAGAAGGAGGTTTCCTGCGAAATGACGTTCCTAGAACTGTTCGAATTTAAGCTCGAAGCGCGCTACCTAAGATCAGGTTGAGAGGAAATTGTATTCCATCAGCGATGGAAGCTCTTCTACCGTCGTCAAAGCTTCATCTACTGCTGTCCTAAACTTTGTCCAATCGATGTAACCGGTAAGAGCATACGCGACGTTGCTGGATTCCAATGGATTGAGCCCGGTGGCAATTGAAATTTTTATGGGCGATTGATCACTACCGTGGGGATCTTGAATCACATTTCACGATAATGAATTCGAACAATGTGTGAGGTCTAATCTACTGCCAACTGAGAATGGACCAGCCAAACGTGTTACTTCTCCATTGTTAAGAACTGTCATATTGAAGTTGTCACAGAGGTCATATATCAAGAAAGACCGGTTGTCATCGTACAGTTCTCTCCATTATGTACCGTAAGAGTTAAAATCTCCCATGATGAACCGCGGGGCAGGAAGAACCGAACAAATATCAGACAATTGTTTTTGGTTAATTGTGGCTAGAAGGAATATACACAGAAGCAATGCAAAGGCTCTTATTCATAATAACAGCTTGACATGGGAAAACTTCAATACCTGGAAATGGAGAAAAATTCACTCCATAGAAGGAGTAGCACTTTTGATCCCCAAAAGTACTCCTCCTCCACGCGAATCCTCACGATCAAGAAGAATTACATTAAAATCATGATAAGGAAGATTGACTTTGGAAGAGAGCCATGTTTCGCACAGAGCAAATGCATTACAACCGGTATTGTAAGCTAAAAAATTGAAAGATTCCAATTAAGAAATAAGATTTCGACAATTCCACTGCAGAACAGTGATTTAATCCCCGACCTCATTCGGAAAATTATCCACCAAAGGAAATTATTGCTGCAAGAAGGGGCCACTTTATAGTTAATCGCATTAAAAGCGTTTTCACTGTGGGTGAATAATGCTTTTGAGATAACTTCGACAATGTCATCAAACGAGATCAGCCCAGTCGAGGAAAGAGCTTCTGTTCTCAAAATCAGGGCATCAGAGGTTTTGGGTGTCCCCGGAAGAGATGGAAACTCCAGGGTGTAGTTAGTGCTACGAAAACCAGGAGGGATGGACTTTTCCTTTTTTCCACCGTTCCTTGATATAGGCAAGCTGATTTTGGATTCCTGCTCAGCAGCTTCCCGTGGACGGACACTTCTTCGCTTTCGATGTTCCCTCTTCAGCCAAATCAAAGTCAGACTCGTCATCTGACAGAGGAGCAAAGGGATTCACATTGGGTGATCGGGAGGCTCTTTTGGCCATTTCGGCGAAAGATTGCCTGGAACGTTGTTTCAAAGAACGTTCTAATTTCTCCCCACGTTGCTTGTACGCCAGGCACGACGAGAGAGCATGAGGATAAGTTCCCTTACAGAAAGCGCATTTGGTAGTGCTGTCTGCACAGGCGCCATCCTCGTGTTTCTCACCGCAGTTGAAGTAGCAAGCCTTATTGCCGCTATGGGAGGTCGTATGTCCCTTCTGCTTGCATTTTTGGCAGATCATAACCTGAGGTACAAACAAGCGCACAGGTAGTCGAAGTTTTCCCAACTCGATGTATTGAGGGAGGGCTGAACCAGAGAAGGTCACGCAAAACGAGTCTGACGGTGTAAACTTTTTTACCCTTAGTGATCGATGCTGTGCTTAGTTTTGCACATCAGTATCTTCACTGGAGAAAGCAGAGGGTTCTAATAGCGACCAACCACCTGCAACCATCAGCAGGATCTCAAGGAGTCAAACTCGCTTCGGGACTACCCCTTCATTCTCAATACCCCGAGCTGGGATATACACTCTATATTCCAGTGCAAAGAGCTGAGAGATAGCAATCCCATTAGCTTGCTAAAGGTTGGACACAACGACCCGAAGTTTATTAGGTTTCACTTTGATTATTTCAGTCACGGCCAAGAATCGTTTTGTCAGATCATCAGTGATGTGATATATTGAAAGGTTTCGTTTTGGGCTAAAAATAGACAACCCATGGACCAGCTGAACTATCTGGATAAGCACGTGATCGGGTGACCTTAGGAGATACTCCAACATTTGGTGTCAAGGATGAATCACCCTCCGACAAATCATCCATGATTCACCCGTGGGAGCTTCAATCGCTCAACCACCAAGGCAATCACAAAAAACATAACTCACAGAATCTACTTATCCTTAATACCAACACGCAAAATAGAATTAAAATTCCTCTGCAATCGACAGAGGAAAACAAAACACTTATCTTAAACGCATTATTCAGCTGCTGTTGCTGCTGCTGCATCTGCTGCTACCAGGTGACGAAACGGGTGTAGAGTAAAGCGCAACGAGAGTGATGCGATGTACCGCTACAGCCGATCAAATGGAACGGATAGCTTCTATCAATTGATGGCCGCTGGTGCGCGTACCACGTAGCGATGCCGTGTAAAAGGATTTGTCACTGGCCAATGGCAAGTAAATTTTTCGTAATACAAAATCTACCCATGTAAGCTTCCAATTCTATCGAATAGAAAGACTCTTGTTCTTCAAAAAGGCTGTGGTAGATTAATGAGACAAGCTTCCAAGGTCGACAAATTCAAGGAAGAAATCATTGTTTACATTTGTTAGTTATATAAAATAACGTTTGCAATAAAATTAATGGGCAAAAATTGTCAATTTTTCATGGGTTTACCTTAACCCACGCACTGACAAAACTACCCATTCAGCATCAATTATAGGAACCCATGAGTCAGCAGACAAAATTTGACAGCTATATTAGTCGAACTCTAACCGTGATGGCAAGAACAGTGAAGCAACTCCGTTCAGAAGTGTGCGCATTCAAAGAACGGCACTCCACCGCGTCAAAAACGGACATCGTGCGGCACTTTGTACGCCCGGTCCGGCATCGACAATATCATGGGACTATTAGACAACAATCAGAGCATCGAAAGAAAGCCCGGTTCCGGACGGGGTTTCAAGAGCTCCAAAAGATGCTGAAGAGGAAGACCGAGGGGAAAGTGGCTACATCACTGCATGCGCTTCGCCGGCCAAACAATGAAAAAGTAAATGGCGAACCTGAACATACATATCAGGAAGCGGAAACCGCGTCCACTGGTTTCGGAGCTGCAGGCAATCACGCAGCAACAGCGGCTGAATAAGATGGTCAACTCGATTTTCCCGGTGAATCGCGACGTGGCGCTAGTGATGGACGACGAGACCTATCTCACCCTGGATGGCAAAAACTGGCAGGGCACTTCGTATTTTACTTCCCCCATGAAGGAAGTGAGCTCCGAGGTGAAGTTCATTTCACACACCAAGTTCCCCAAGAAAGTACATCTGTGGCTAACAATCAGCGAGAAGAGGATGTCAAAGCCGCTCTTCTTTCGGTCCAGACTGGCCGTGAACGGGGAAATTTATAGTACAAAATGCATGCCGGAACTGGCATCGTTCATCAAGAAATACCATAAGGACGAAGACGTGGTGTTCTGGCCGGATCTGGCGTCGACCCGATCGGTGGAGGAGAGGGGGCGACTGAATATCGATGTGGTACCTAAGTTGACGAACCCGCCCAACGTCCCTCAGTTGCGTCCCATCGAGAATTTCTGGGCCAATCTGAAGCATAAGATCCACTACTCCAACAGTTTTGTCGCAAAAACTGATGAAGAATTGATAAATAAAACGAAGAAAGAATTCAAAAACATGCCTACACGCATGTTTTCGTCCGCCATGTCGAATGTTTTGGTTAACTGCAGGAAGGCCGCTCGCAAAAGAGTAGATTGTTTTGCAAGTAAGCATAAATAATTACCTCCATGGGAAATTTGTCAAAAGCAATTATCCATCCGAAGAGAGCCTATTTTTTATCTGAGATGTTCTAAAGGGTTTTCCGATAAAAATTTGGTCAAACCGTAATTTGTGTGAGTCGATCACAGTATTTATTAATAAGTCCAATTCTTTTTCTTTTCCAAGTTCAGTTAATACAGAAGAGAAATACAGGAGAAATATTTAACTAACCTTCCTTTCTACCTAATGCGTGTTGCCGGGTCTTTCGTTGAACACCTGCCATAAGATTTTGTATAGTCTCCTTGTCCACTTTATTCGCTACTGTTTGTCTTGAACTGTTTCTCGCTAACAACAGCTTTTTGAGTCAACTTAACGTTCCGCTTGTCGATGGCCCAAAATTGTTTTCGGCGTATTGGGAGGGTTCTTACCTTGGGCACCACGTGAACGTTGTTGGCAGCAAACCACTCCATGGCCTTTTTTCTGTATTTGCAAAATGGCAAATCCGGCCAAATAGAAAGGAACAATTGTATCGCTTCAGGAAAAGCGGTAGACGTTTTATTAGTCACTCCCTGGATAAATTTCCTGGTTGACGGTTCCGGTCGGAATGTAAACGTTGCTCTTCAAGTCACAGGTACAGATGGCCTACCACACCAGATATTTCTTCGCGAACTTTGACAGTTTAATGAGCTTGAAAATATTTGACAAATTTCCCCGTCCGGTTGCCGTATAAAATTCATGTCTAGGAAGCTGTTTACAGTCTGCCTTGACGTAAGTTTCATCGTCCTGTACTTAAACTTCGTCGTGTTTTGTTTAACGTCGCGATTTCACAATTTCGCCAAATTGGCGTGAGAGTAGTTTGGATTTTCCCCATGCAAGTGCAAAATTTTGAAAATTTTGATAACTGAAGTGCGAATCAGGCAGAATCTCAAAATCGAAATAGATGTATGATGCTACACGCACACATTTTCAAAATGAGGGGTGTGGATTTTTTTTAATGCACGATGAAAGGAAATGCGTCAAGTTTATGTCGACCAAATTTTGATCGAAACACCCTTTAGGTCAATCAAACTGTCCTTGTATTCAGAAATTAGGATCTACAGTTGTAACTGTAGCTTTTTCGGCTATACAAAGTTACGACATGTATTTAACCATGTTCCCTGAATCATTTCGAAGGTCAACAGACCGTTTAAGATGTTCTAGGTCAACCAAAGTATTATTGAGTTGATAATTTTGTATCTACAGTTGTAACTGTAGCTTGACAAATTAGCAATACACACTTAGAAAATTTTACAGTATTCGGTAATTTTTTACCGAACTTTCAACAGCTGAACAGTTCGGTAATCCAATTTAACGGACTTCGGTAAAATTTGACAAGTTCCGGTAATTTTTTTACCGGAATACTGTAAAATTTCACCGAAACCTGGTAAATTCGATTACCGAACGTTCAGCTGTTGAAAGTTCGGTAAAAAATTACCGAATACTGTAAAATTTTCTAAGTGTGTATGTCTTCAATAAAGTTCATTCAATCTTTGGGAAGGACAATCGACACTTTGAGATAACTTGGAATGTTCTAGGTCAATAAAACTGTTCTAGAGCTCAGAACTTGGTAGCACAAAACATCGGGTTGGGTTGTTTTGCCCCAGGGGCGCATTATAAACCTAGTTCCCCCAATAGTCAACAAAACTTAACTCGATTAGTTCTTGATCAAAGCAATGTGATTTTAATGTGTCTATTTTCGGTACTTGTAATTAACAAATGTATTAATATCACTCTATAGTTGGTGTAACTAAATTCAATTATTTCCGAGAATTAAATACATTGTGAGAGAAACTATCAACATTTCTGTTTTTGTTTGTAGTCAAGTCTAAGCAAACTTTTTTTTTCGATAAGCGATTTTTGTTCTTACTCATCTCTCACGGTAAGTAGCATGGTAAATATGCTGTAGATGGTTTTGTAGACTTGTAGAAATGTGGGCATATTCAAAGGGGCGAAAATAAGCGTCAAACAAACTGGTTCCTGAGCGGCTTCTAGTAGAAAGCGAAGGGATTTTTGGTTCACTATCGACAGTTTGTACCAAGGGATGTTGTAAATTTCCCGCTGAAGCTGTTCGTTCTGAGGATCAAGAGTTGTTTGATTATTTGATTATGCTTTAATATAAATCGGTAGCCACTGTTACCTTTATCGCCAGATAAGTTCCAAGAAAACATCCAAAAAATAGTTGATAGCTTACGAACAAAATGAACACAATTCCTTGATACCAAGAAAGCTGTAAGATATTTTTTTGAGCTCAAAGTTTCAGGTTTTGTACAAAAAATTGGATCTTACCGTGAATACTGCAAATAAAGAGCACCAAAACCGACGATAAACTGACAAAAATGACAAAGAAATTTACCGGAATACCGTTTCCACCTGTCGTAAATAGCTGTAAAATTATTCAAAACGATTATTCCCTTTAAAAATGATTGAATAATAATCTGCTCACTATAGGTGTTCCTGATGCCGCTTGATAATGTTTTTAAAACACTGATCTACTTCACTGATGTCACTGATTTCGATGTAATGGTTTACTTGCCTTAAAGATGACATAATCAAATCGATTTGTGTGAATGAATTCATTGAAAGTATCATATAAATACAGTCTGGTCCCATGTCGGACGACGAGACGTAAATAGTCATAATGATCTGCAGTGAATAGTTAAGTGTGTATCCCAGCCATGAAAAGCGGTCCAGGAATGGAATGTGGAATCCAAAGGGAGCACTTTTTCACCGGTATAAGCAAGTATCAACAAAGGAGCAAAATCCAACGAGAAACTAGTGAAGGCATAACAGACTAGCATAGCCTTCAAAATTACACTCAGTAGAAATACGTTGTTTGATAAGAGAACTCTTGTACTCGCATTGCACTCCTCCCTGTAGAGCAACTCGGTATATTGGTGCAGCCAAACTAGCTTCTTACGGAAAATCGCAAAGGTGATGACTTTTGAGGCGGCTTGAATTGCAATGCCAATTGTTACCCAGCAATTAATCAGATCTTCGGGACTGTTGCGCATTTCGTAAGCTGATGTGGTATTGATACAAAAATACACTGTCAAATTAAGTATGGTAAACCAGACAAAAACATTTGGAATTTTGTAATTTTCACTAAATACATCCATTCCCGACAATTTTGAAACTAGGTTTGGAACATTGATTTGATGTGAGTAGAACTCTGCTGGTTCTTTAAAAGAATACTGGAAGAACTTGAATCTTCGTAATTTATCTATAAAACTCATTGCTTGCACGAGATCGATACGTTATATGCCACAGAGGTTAGTGCTAAATCAAACAGCACAAACGCCAATATATAGGAATTAAGAAAACCGTGCAGACAAAACCTGGATTAATCCACCAATAGTGCGTCCTGACCCTTTCTCTCTCTTCTTTTACTTGGTTTCAAACGCCCGACAGAGATTGGCCTGCCGTTCATATTAGTATTATTCGAAACAATCCCATTCCAGACAGTTCTCAATTGAGGGACTTTCTGTCCTTTTATAAAGCATCCAATCGTGAAGTGTGTTGTAGGCTTACGCTTATGCTTCTAATGAAATTCCCACCCGAGAAGGCATTCGACTGTATCGGGAATCAACTCATGACATCCACACCTCTGTCAAAAATCAAAACCAGTTCGCGATTTGACGAATCCAGGTTGAAGAAGAAGAAGACATCGAGTGGTGATAAATCTGATCAGCTCCATGTTAAAGTATAGGACGAACATTTTAAACTGCTTCAAAAAAATTAAATGAAATTCTTATTTATAGCGGTTTGTTGTAGGATATAAGAAAAACCCAAAACTGTACATGGCGGCATTATTTTCATTTTATTTTTATTTTTCTGAAAAATGTCTTTATTGAGTGGTTTTGGATTTTTCTTACATCATACAGCAAACCTCTTTTATTTAAATCTCATTTGAATTGTTTAGAAGCATTTCAAATGTTCGGTCCTATACTTTAACATGGGAGCTTGTCAGATTTATCACTACTCGATGTCTTCTTCTTTTTCAACCTGATTCGTCAATTGAGCGACTCCGAGATTGAACTGCAAAACTGCACAGGTGTAAAGCGACTGTCATCCACGAACAAAAATCGAGAAGCCGAAAACTTGGTGCGTGATTTGACAGCTCGGTTTCATTGAGGCTATAATATAGCATATTATGCAGCAAACACAATATTCGCGCCGGAAGTTGTCGTGTTTGGCCGTTATTTGATTCAAGAAAAATCGTCTGTGTTGTACTTAGAGCAGTGGTTATAACAACGATAGCAGTTTTTCATTGTTTATCAGCCAAGAATTATAATGTTTCATCTAAATTAGTTATACTATTAGTTTGGTAGAAATAAAATTTGTAGAGAAATATAATCCCTTGTGAACTGATCTGAAAATGTTAAAATCGTTACTAGCGCCACACCAAAAGTGACAGGCTTCAAGAAATAACGCTTTCTTCAGTCCTCTGAACTGTTGTTTTTTCTCTCAATCAGATCAGCAAAATTAATCAATTCTAGACAAAATGTTCAAAAGGTCAGAAAGTAACAATTGTAAACAATGACTTAAAAGTAAATTTCCTGCCAATGACAGGCTGCTAACATCTATATCCACTACCGACGAGAAGGCTATTTTGTTTGTGAGAGCAAGCAGATCCCAGAAAAGATACGCTAGAAGTCATTGTTTACAAATGTTACCTTCGGACCTTTTGACTAATTTTGTGGCTCAGAATTCTGAATGCTTCTTTCAACAGGATGTAGTGTATAATGTACACTCTGAGATTTTTCTTATCATCGATAGTTTAATAAGTAATCATTTTTATCATTCACGGTAATTAAAATGTCCCTTAGTATAAAAACTATACTAATCGTTTCCATAAAGTTTAAACCTAGAATACATTGTGTGAGAATTTCTATGTAGCATCACGCATCCTCTCGACACGATTTGTGTTTCATATCATGATGTCAACATTTACCGAAAACTTCGCTAGCTGTGTTCAGTGATGTTTTGTTTTGTTAAACAAACAATGCACTTGGTATATATATAGCAGCCTGCCTCTCAATTTAGCCGTTTTTAAATCAGTGCTCTAAATTCAACAAACAACAACATTCGATGGTTGAACTAATCGATAGTAAATCGGATGGCTCTTTCTACTCTTTAGAAAAGCTTAATATAAATATTTCCGCTTTGGAAAAGACTCAACTGGTTAAAACGGCTATTTAAACTCATAGAATTAGAGATTAAACTGTATAATTAGATCTATGTCTGCATGTGGCTCTAACATTACTATAGGTCCAAGTCCCACACCCAATCCGAGAAATCTGATCAAACAATCTAGCCAATCATGTCAATCGGTTCTTATTCACATACACAGATTGAATTAATTTTGAAAGCATTAGCTTATAATACTGTATTATGCAAATAAAATTAAAAATTATTCCTTTTTCAACTACAGTAAATGGTGAAATTATAGTTTTCCAAGTGCTTCTGCGTAGGACGTTGTGAATGAACCCTTCAGTGTGTTATGGTCGTGTTCGTTTAGATGGATTGTGCGTCGGCAGCTTTTTTGCCATTTCTGATTTTTTAGTGCCTTGCTCCTGCATCCGACGAGCATCAGATAAGGAACACTAGTGAGGTCGTTTATATTATCAAAATTTACCTTAACTATATACACGCCAGGACAAGAATGTCCATTTTGACTCTTGGAGTGTTAAAACTGTTAGTATCATTTGATATGTGAAGATTTTCATGGCAGCTGGCTTATGTACATGAAGGATGAATCTCGGAATGTATGTGGATGAACGAGTGCATTTTGAAATGGGTCGTTGGATTTTCAATAGAGCTGGCACCTTCAATCTACAGGGCTAAAAGTGTTTGCTATAGTGATACACATATAAATTACTAACAACAGACAAGTTTTTCCATAAAAGACTGCCGGTCAGTGGGAGGTTGATTGTTAACACACACACACACACACACACACACACACACACACACGCACACACGCACACACACACACACACGCACACACACACACACACACACACAAACACACATACACACACAGTACACTCACACACACACACACACACACACACACACACACACACACACACACACACACACACACACACACACATCTGATCTACTTTTTCACCGATCTACTTTTCATCTGATCTACTTTTTCATCGATAATCTCTATTGACAATTCGCGCCGCCTTAAGCTATCAGGGTACACTATCGGTGTACATATAGACAAATGATTTGCCACATTTTTGTCAAATATATTGGTCTCAGCCACGTGCACCGTACAAATAACATTTAGCGAGCACAATCTTGACTCAGAGACATTTACCAGCAATCATTTGTACATACGCCAAACAGTGTACTTGACCAAAGAGAGATCATCTTGTCGGAAATATTTGAGCTTATTAGCAACCTCGCTGATGCTAGAGTGACAAGCTGTGCAAACAAATTTTGAGTATTTTTTATTGTCGGTGTACCAGTTTTTGAGCGTGTGGTTAGTCTCTGTCTTCAGAGCAACGCTGATTCGTGCAAATTGAAAAAAAAAACGAACTACGAGAATTCGCAAATCAGCCAGGAAACAGAGCCCTTTGGCCGGGCCGTCGCGATCCAAACGATTCCGTAAGAAAAGTGACCTCCGAATGTTCAAAGATGCAACCACATGAAATTAATTGCATTCAGTAGAGCGGCACACAGCCCTGTGGAATCGGTGACGATCTCAAGACTCATATGAATTGCGTTCCCTTCAGTAAACAGCTTGTGGCAAATGATTGCGGAGGAACAGCTGAACGGGAGCTGAGAGCATGGACCGCTGTTGGGAAGCAAAATGGTCCAACTTACGTGTTCAATGTAAGGCTTATACACGCCAAGCGTAAGCACACAAAGTCGGGACAAGGAACCGATGACAACAAAGTTCACTGGGCGTTTTGTAACAGTATGCTGTTCATCACCCCATAGCGGATGTGGAACAGGCAATCGTTACCAAACATCAAACCTGGTGGGTGTCAGCACTGAATAAACATGAGAAGCATCTATATGTTAAGGGACCATTGGTTTATAGTATAAAT
Source organism: Aedes japonicus (assembly GCA_034211315.2). Lineage (NCBI taxonomy): Eukaryota > Metazoa > Arthropoda > Insecta > Diptera > Culicidae > Aedes > Aedes japonicus. Next base: position 2,363 of record JASCZW010008350.1, on the reverse strand, counting down.
AATACAATACAACATTTCCATGACAGAAGACATTAAGTCTCAAACTCTTGCTTGTAGATACTAGATCATCAAGAAGCCGAATCCAGGTTCCGAAGCCACTCCGAAAGAAGGCTCCTGGGGATACCGGAAGAAACAAAAATCCAGTGATACCAACGATTTTAGGGCTACATGCCGCCGAGGGATTACAGAAGGCGCAGAGCAAAAATGGAGGAGAAGCGACAGTTTTCAACTCCTTCGGAAACTAGGTGGCGGCGTGAACTTCGTCGACTCTGAAGACTCTGCTGGGTGCTAGCTACCATATATATTTTTTCGTCAATACGGACAGTTTTATCTAGCGTTTTAGAAATTCATGAGATAGATTTAATTAATTGTGATCTCGTGTTTTAAAATGTGCTGTGATTTTTGTGCAACTAGCAATTATGGAGAAAGTGTGTGGAGGAAACATTACCCGTGCCGTGGTAGGCGATGGAGCTTTGAGTTGAAGCTGTGGCCATGTTGTTAATGATTGTTTAGGTGTTTTTATTGTTTATTTGATATAGATTCCGTGTTTTTCGTGAAGTAAATTATTCCAAGAAATGTTTAGCGAATTGTTTTATTTTTAAGTATTATTCTTTCTGTGTAACCTCTATGTTTATCGAAATCAACGCTAATTCACCTTCGATAGCACTCAACAATTGATATTCATTACAATTATTAAGTTTTTCAACTAGGATTTTTAAAACGACCAAATCTACGAGTGAAAATCGTTGACGTTACCCCTTAATCTCCCTAGCAGCACGTTTGTTATAAATTGCTTGTATCAACTTCAATTTGACTCAATTAAGTCACAATGTAGTTGTTGTCGTCTTCACCTCTACCGTGTATGCTGGATCTGACGGCCCTTGTGGTGCCATGTTGTTGTTTAGTTATGCAATTTGGAGCGCAAATCTTCTGACAAGTTATCTTTCACCGTTGGACTTATATTCTTAGGCATTCTTCTCTTTTTAGAGAGCGAGTGATGGCGCTATAACCATAAGCCATATGAGCTAGGGCTATAGTTAATGATAAGGTCTCAATCATGTGAAGAGAAATGGAGCATCACTTCACCTTCTTAGGCTAGATGCTCCCAACGACAATCTTAAATAAATTTTTGTTCTGTACACCAAACAGGGCATTCTGTTCAACTATTCTCTCCGACTATTAACTTCCATTTTCCTTTGATATCTACTGAAGGCAACGTGTGTTCCCCATGTCTTCTTAAGGTGAGATTTCAAAGCTTCACTATTTACAACGGTTGCGTGGACGTGGCCTGGTGAGCGATCGAGGAGTGTCTTCGCAGAGATTAATGCGCGAACAAACGTATGAGTAACTCAATACGTTCTCATGGTGACATGCAATAAGTTTCAACGAGTTATTCCTCACCGTATTTCCATTCACGTAGCGTGCAAAGTGTTATACATGGGCAGGAAAATGCTTCGAGTCAGTCCATGTCGGTCGCTTCACGTAATAGTGATACAACATACTGATAATGCCACATTGAATGGGAATGTATAGAACTCAAATAAAAAAGACCATACTTTGATTTTTGATTATTTTATTCACAAACATAGTAAATAACAATGTGATCGTGAGCGGGAATGACCCCTTACGTTGTGTATTCGGTATTTGGATAAGTAAAATGAAACGCTGGTTTATTGACCGTCCTGCCATAGGCGGAAGTATGTGAAATACTGATCTATTGTCTGATGATGTTATTCCCCAGTTGAGAGATACAATAAGTAGGGTAGCTATACATATAAATGACGTTGTCCAAACACAATGTTTCTTTCTCACAGAAAAAAATAATTAATTTTAGCAAGCGTGTAAATATCCCTTCGTTTAAATCCAAGCTAAAGGAGGCGTAAACAACGAAATTGTTTGCAACTTCTCATGTGCCATACAACAATATTGGCAATCTTTCATACATCAGGCTGCATTCAGGCGTTATCTGGCTTAAATTTACATGAAATATCCCATTATTTTCTGGCAAATCTAGCATTCCCTCTATGTGCATTACATAACGCAGAAAATTCAATGTTTCTTTTTATCTGTGTATGTTAATTTCAATTGCTTGATTTTTCGTAGGGTTGGCGAGTTCTCTGACTTTTCCCTAAACATTACTCCATAAACTTCTGCACAGTGCTTTCTCCTACCATTTTCACCACTTTTGTCAATCTTTTCTTACATTTTTCAACACTATCTGCTGGTTTCATGTGTTTTAAGTTTTGCCTTCGTCAAAGCCCAGAATGTTCGATAGGCCAGAATCTCTGGGCAGATTTGATGGATTCATCTCTCTTGGTTCAAATACGGCATTGTTCCTTTTGTACCACTCTAGTGCATATTTA
>JASCZW010008349.1:0-51953 GCA_034211315.2 Aedes japonicus | reverse complement strand
ATTCTGAGAACAAAGCCAGATATTCAAAGATCTTTTAGCTGTGCAAACGTGATTGAGTGCACACTTGATATGTTAAAGCTCTATTCACTTGAAATCTGGACGCACTGCTTTTTTTCCAGCGCGGTGTGTCGGTTCTCGAATGTTTTTACCTTCAGATTGTTTGAGAGTCCGAACGAAGGTTTATAACAAATCGAAAAAAATCTACTATTAGATAATCATGGTCTGATCGCTGAAAACTTTTCATAATTTCAGCTAATTAAACAACCAAAATAACGATAAAAGCATTCGTTAGATATCACAACAAAAACTAATCTTACAATCATAGAGATAATCTTGTTAACAAATCTTGGTGTCTAGGTGTGTTTAAATCAATTTTAAATAGTTTAAAAAATGATTTTTTTTCTTGAAGCTTGCTTTACTTATTTGTGTTTTATTGCAAACTAAAATATTTAGATAACTAATTTAGATAACTAAGCAAACTAAAATATTTAGATAACTAATTGAAAGAAATGGGGTTCAAATAAACTTCTTAATAAAGCTTGTCCACGTTAAATTTCGGACACCAAAATAATAGCAGCAACATACAATTACACAAAATTCAACAAAACCGATTAGTTTCACGATGATAGAGTTATATCCACATTAGAAACAGTTGATTAAGGTGTGAATCCTTCTTTCTGTAAAATTCAACAACTTTCTGTGATACACCCGCCATCAGGTTCCGTACGGTATCTTCAAGTACGCCGGCCGTAACGATTCTCCATCTTCTCTTGAAATCATCCAGTACAATTTGCTTTCTTCTAAGTTTCGAAGCGTTTCCACTTAGCGCTAGAGCCCAGTACTTTCTCAATTTGACGAAGTTCTGGACAGTTTGGTGGATTGGCTATTTTGGTACGTATTTGACCTATTGAAAGACGGATTTCGCATAGTGGCAAGAAGCCAAATCAGGCCAAAACAGAGCTGCAGACATTCTTTCTCGTTGTGCAGCTTATTAATAGTGTCCAGTAGAGATTGAACATAAAGATTTTCGACCACAACTACATTTGGCCTGCCAAATCAAAAACTTCTTCGGGAAATTGGACAGCTTCTATGTTGAAATGAAATTTTGTTTGTCATCAAGGTTGGACGCCTTTTTCACTTTGTATGCCTTCAGTTCTTGCATCTGGTTCACTGTTTGTACGTAAGATTATGACTTTAACATTGCAAGTCACATTTCGCACAGAAAAGATTGGGGATTTTGGGATAATGGCTACCACCTTCTTGACCATTTGCCGGTAGCGATTTGTTCCACTTCAACCTTCCGATCCACAGTCAAGCGCTGGTCAAATGATTTGCAAACATAAAACACGGTACTTTTCCGTAGTTTTAGTTTCTTGGCTATATCGCGTACCTATAAATTCGGATTTTTCTGCCATTCATACAAAATGCGTTTGCGCACTTCCACTTTATTCAACGCCCTTTTACTGAATGTAAGCAAGAATGTAAACATGTTGTACCATGAAATAAAGTGAAGAGTTTCAGCTCTCATATTAGTGGAACGTTTCAGCGGTCTGTGAAATAATTCAAAACCTACACTGAAAGAAAAGTGTACTCCAAAATTGTCGAGTTATTACGTACGAGACACTGAAGGAGTCTGCAGTGTATGAACCGATAATCACGCGTATCTGTCGAGACTAAGACAAAATGCAAGATAGTTGGAGTTAGATGGAAGATACTAATTCTTCTTCTGACTATTTACAGGTATTCCACTAAACGCTCAAAACCCTCTAGGATTCAATGTAAAAAGTGTTATTTCGTTGAAATTTTGTAGTTTTGTAATTGTAACCGGGGATTGTTTTTCAGTGGGCGGGATAAGCTTCGTCGCAGCAACCATTGTCGCCGGATTTTGGCGTCAAATTGGACCACCTAATTTCCGAAGATTTTAAGCTCCTTGCCGCATAGAAAAAAACAGACAGACAGAACAGACAGACAGACAACAGACGAAAATAAAAAAGTGTATTGTACCACCAAACTAAGCTCCGGAAGGTGCTGACGCCACAAATTTCATTCTCCGTAGAATCATCTCATGGTCATTCTTATCACTCATACGGTGTGACCGGTCAGATCGTCGGTTCATGCTGCGGCAATAGCGCATCTACGATGACTTTCATCTTCACCTACTATCAGGTGGTTCCAAAGTTCCTCTAAGCAGGCTTTCTTACTGTGCTTGATTTCCATGTTAAGTGCGGCTTTTGTCGCCTTATACGCTAGTCTTCGAGCTGATCTTTCGGTGTCATTGTGGGCTCTTTGCATTGTCCTCCGGGCTCGGTGTCAATGTTTTCCTAGGTCGGTAATCGTCGAGTTCCACCAGTAGGCTGGACGACGACTGTGCCTTGGTTTGCCCTCTCTCGGCATGGTTGCATCGCACGCTCGTTCTAATACCGCTATCAGTCCATCTGCACTGAGATATAGGGGATTGCGCTCGAACCTCAACGCTTCATCGAACACTCTCTTGTCGAACTTCGATGTTTTCCACCTTCGCTCGATTGACTGATGTACACGCGCTTCCAACTGTCTATTGCTTCCGATAGTGTACCGGATCGCTTGGTGATCACTGTGGGTGTACTCCTCACATACCCTCCAGTTCAAACTTTCTACCATCCCGGGGCTGCAGAAAGTAACATCAATGAATGACTCTCGACCTTCCCTACGATAGGTGCGGATGGTACCGTCGTTGGCAACATCTACGTTCAGCTTTGCAAGGGCCTCAAGTAGATTGCTCTCTCTTGGGTTAGTGAAGCGGCTGCCCCATTCTACTGCCCAATTGTTGAAGTCGCCGGCTATGACGACTGGCCTACGATCGATAAGCTCTTCTGTCAGCCCATAGAGCATCTCATTGGACTGTTCGATCGTCCATCGCGGGGGAGCATAGCAGCTACAGAAAAAGACTCCATTAATTTTGGCGATAACACAGCCTTCATCTGCGCGATAGATCACCTCTTGAAATGGATATCTTCCCACCGTCCATATCGCTACTGATTTGGCGTTATCTGATATCCAGTTTCCGTCGCCGGCCAGGATGCAGTATGGCTCCAAGCTGACAGCTACATCACGCTTTGACTCCGCTACAGATAGCAACAGCAAGTGTTGCGCTATGTCACTGTGGTTGAGGTTGATTTGCGTTACCTCCACTGTGATTTGGTTGCAGTCGCCCGTTTGAAGGCCGCACGTACGTGGGCCTCCTGTAACATGATGGTTACCTCCTTCGTTGGCACAGATCAAACATTTCGGAGGCTGTCGGCAGTTTTTTGCCTTGTGGCCTTCTGATCCGCACCTTCTGCATAACTTGCTCCTTTCTGGCCCTCTACAGTTCCGTGCAAGATGGCTGAGTTCTTGCATTGGATGGGTGCTTCCGGGCACAAGGCTCTCACTTCCCATGACTTTCTCGGTGAGCTCTTTGTAAGCAGAGCTGCTGGACTTCGGATCATTTTTTAGTTCCAGGATCATCTCCCCGGTGCGGGTACGCCTGATTTTTCTGACGTCTTCGCCTAGCTCGTTGAGTTCCGGATTCGTCCGCATTTCACAAAGAACCGTCTCGTACGAGTCATCAATTCCTTCTCGGCTGTCTAAGCTTTGTGCGCCACGCTTGACCATCCCTTAACAGCCGATCCAATAGCTCCTTGTATCTTGACGATCATGATCTTAACTTCTTTGAGGACGTTATTTTTCTTGTCTACGAAGTCATGCAGGTCCTCTTCGAGCTTCTTCGCCAATTCCACCTTCGCGAGTTTGGGTACTTTCAACCCCATGCTGTGCTGCAGCTCCTCTTGTTGCTCACCACGAGACGAACTCGCTGCGACTATTGTGGTAGGCCCTGGTGATCTCATCACCTGTCCACCTTTAGCGAAGACATTCGCTCCTCCATTGTTGGTTTCTGACGTTTTGCCGTCGTCGTTCATTTTTTTTGATTTTTTGGTTCTTTTTTTCGTTTTTATCCTCGTTCTCGTTCGCGTTCACCATGCTGTTTGGTCCCCCCTCCAGGCCGCTCTCTCCACTCGTTGTAGATAGTCGCCTATCATGATCCCATGGTTATCTATGCGAGCAGAGATTCAGAGCCGGATCGGCGTAAGTCAGGAATGTTACATCTGAGCCTACTACCCACCAGTCAAGGTGACGAACGTTCCCGGAGGCCTGCCAAGGTTTTACCGGAACGGGGGCGGTAGCACCATTAGCCCACTTGCCATTTCTGGAAGGTGTCACCCTTCCTTACTGATGAAGTAGAATAGTCCGACTACCAGCCATGCGCGTCTACTCCAGTCCGTTGATCTATGCCGTGTCCATAATTCGATGCCAAGTCCAGTATATAAGTTGGCGAAGCATTTTCTCAACCGCCGGCCTATGGTTACCGTACCAGTGATCGCGTCGCGTCGTAGTCCGTTGTCGTTTGCGTTGGCCAGTATGCCATAATCAAGATGTTACTGGTATCGATCCTGATGTGCCAGTTGGCACTCCGGGTGTTGGGCAAAGGCACTTTGGAGGCGGTACCAGGTCGCTTGTACGGAGTTGCTTACATATATGTGGTTTTTTATAGGGATCCAAAAGAGCCCACTGTTCAATCCCTGCCACATCCTAGGCGTCCTCTGCTTGAGCTGTCTGGGGCCCTAAAGCTCGGTCACTCGCCGAAGGAAGAGCCAAAGATAATAAGCCACGCAGCTGTGAGAACGGTTTTCGCTTAGGAAGGATTCCCAAGCTTCCACCCGACTCGCAGAAGAGGTCTTCGTCAAGCCCCTGGACTCCTGTCCCTGCTGCCCCTGTGTGTGTGTGTGTGTGTGTGTGTGTGTGTGTGTGTGTGTGTGTGTCTGTGTGTGTTTTTGTGTGTGTTTGTGTTTGTGTGTGTGTGCAATCTAACACTCATTGGCCGGCAATGGTATTATGAAAGAAATCTGTTTACAACAATCCCTCAAGTGACCATTGGAAGCTGCTTCAATCCGGGAGCTAGAAAGTGATAGCTCTACTGCAGATCCAGCAACCCATTTCAGGTTACTTACACATACAATTAGCCCCGCATGTAAACATTACCGATATCATTTGGATCAGGGCACTGCAACAGATTAATGTTAAATTTCCAAATCAGGCACGTATTTTGTATTACTTAAAAATTTGGTTATTGTTACATAGTTATAGTCAGATACATCTCACCCATGGCCGCTTCCTTAATTACACTCGCTTGTTAATTCGCAAAAATGACCTTTCTTTATGTAGTTTATATTAGTAACAGTGATCACGTTAGTCATATACTTTCGCATAGGGCCATTGCTTTCATAGTAATCGCATTGTACCGTTTTTTATTACGTATCACGTTTAATACCAAGCGCAAACATGGCAAATCAAGCAGGCCGTGCTCAAATTCGTTACTTGTGTGTGCGTGGACTACGAGGCGATGAGATTGAGTAGGATCATGTATGCTACACACCAAACAATAAATAAATAGAAAAGAAACAAATCAAATTAAATTAAATGGAGTAAATGAACTGAACTAATGCAGATCCACACATTCCTGATTCACCAACGCAAAGAAATTTTTATTGGGCGTGAATTACAATTTCAATTCACATGTTTGTTCTCCAGTTTGTATAAATAGATCCTAGCGAAACATCCAACGCCTTGAATAATGTAAAATGCTTCACACCCGTACGTTCTCGGGCCCGAATACTAACAAGCTCGTACTCACTCGGGTGCATTAAACATGACCCTCATTGAAAAGTCCATTAATTTCCCATCGCCAACCGACTGCCGTAATGGAGTAACCGAGTTAAGGGATTGCCCGTAGCCTTCTCGGTACCTTTTACTTAGCATAGATTGCCAGCAGCCACAGGACGCACCTGGTTCCTTTCCTAGCAGGATGAAAATTTATCATCCCCGCTCAGAAGGTTAAAAGCCTCGGTTATTACTAGCTCAAAGCCGGTGGGTGAGTACTCCTGGGTGATCCTGGAAGCGCCATCATCTTAAAGGTATTCTCACACTTTGAAAGTTTCACGCTTAGCGGAGCAATTATTTAACAAGGGTTTTTTTCTTCAGACGAAGCGTAAGAATGAAAAGAACACCTCTACGAAGGACTTCCACTTCCGGGAAAAGCTTCCGCATCGGTGATGAAATGACGTTGCATGCTAAGAATGGCGAAGTGGCGTAGAAAAGATTCAACTTTATTTAAGAGGAATGAAAGAAGGTGCAGAATGAGTGACGAAAATTGTGATGGGATCATTTTGATGGTAATTAAAAGAACATTGTTTTTTTCGCAACCATAATTGAGCAATTAACTTGAAATACAAACTCAGGATTTGCGATTATTAATCAACCGACGGTATAGTACATCGCGTTTTTGAAAAGCCAACTAAATTATATTCAATCCTATATGAGAAAAATTGTTCAGAAGCCCTCAACCACATGACACAGCGAGCACATCGCCGTTTGGCTGAGATTTGATTTTCAAAATGGAATTTCTTCATAGAATCAAGACACTCTATCTCCGAGAGCAATAAAGCAGCCATAAACAGTGTTTCCACTTAACAACGGACGGGACAGGGAATTTCTCTGAAATCAATTTTCCAACGGAATCAAGTCAAAGAGAAAGTGAACTTTGTCCCCTTTCGAATGCAATAGTTGTTACTTTAAGTGGCAGTTTAAAATGCTTCCATCGGCACTTTTTTCGGTTTGAACGAAAAAAAAATGGAAGCAATGGAAACTTATAAGTTGAACGATTTACTTTGAGTTCTCATGAGCTTGGCTTGGATAGTGTTTTTTCGTCTCCTGAACCAGAGAATGTTTTACTGGGAAAAGATGGAAACATCAGCAGGAAAGTTCCATCGGAACAATTGGCGCCGTTGGTCTGTTTGGATTGCATTCTGATCCTTCTCACCATTGGGTTGGTTTGCACTGGTAAATTTCTGACTTGCGTTGGCGACGAAGGAGGCTGGTTCTGTGATGGTGATTATAACGTTAAATGGAGGAAAAACTTAAAAACAAACAAGTTTCTCATAGTTTCGTCAGCCTCTCAGTAAGTAGAGGTACACTAAACATGTTTTTTCGTTGATTTGCTTTCGTTTTAGTACATAGAACATGCATTATAAACAAATTTTTGTCATCTGATGAAATACTATCATTAACGCAGTTTCTTATATGCACAAAACGAATTTGATGAGGACCAGCCAATCGCTGCTCCTCTTTTCTCGTTCTCGTACATGTTGAGGTTGCTGATCGAGTGGTCAGAAAATTTAAAACGACGAAACTGCTCTAAAAGAGTCCCCCAACGATCACCTGCAGCAGCTCTGATGAACGCTCGGTTAGAGCGGCATATCCTCTGGTCTTGGCCATTACTACCCGGTAGGCGTCACCCCACGGGTTCGCATTGGCCTTCTGACACAGACCCTTGAAGCAAGCTGGCTTGCTGGCCTTTATCTCCATCTTAAGTGCGGCATTCGCGGCGACTAGCGCCCCTCTATGCTCAATTCTCTCGGCGTCTGACCGCGCTCTTTGCACCCTCCGTCTGGTGTGGAGGCATGTTCTTCGGAGGTCGGCAATCGATGGCGTCCACACCGCGCGATCTTCCATTCCACGCTTGTGTAAGTGTCATAATGAGTCGTTCGCCACAAGGTTCCTAGGTTTAACGTAAATTTCGTTCCCTCTCAAGCGCCTCTTTAAAAGTCTCTACATCAAAGTAGGACATGCTCCATCTGCGGGCGAATGGAATGAATGCTCCTCCTTCCGCACGCTGCCTTGTATTGTGGACGATACAGTATCGAACCGCCATGTAGTCGCTATGGGTGTAGCCATCATCCACCCTCCTCCAATTGCTTATCAGCCCAGGACTGCTGAATGTTATATCGATGATCACTCCGTTTCTATGGTAGGTACTCTTGGTACCCACATTGGTTAGGTCCACATTGAGCCTAGCCAAGGCCTCCAGGGCCCCTTGGTAAGGCGGCTCCCCCACTCGAGCGCCCAAGCGTTGAAGTCCCCCGCTATTACCAACGGGGTCAGGCCAGTTAGCTCCGTTGACATCCGATCGAGCATAAAGGTAAACTGTTCGAACGACCATCTTGGCGGTGCGTAGTAGCTGCAGGAGAACACTTCATTAACTTTCACAACCGTAAAGCCTTCGTTTGTGGTAGACACAACCTCCTGAACTGGGTACTTGCCCGTCGTCCATAATGCCGCCATATTGGCCCTGTCCGCAAACCCGTTCCAGTTGCCGGCTGGGATGCGGTATGGGTCGGAAATTATGGCGATATCCGATGCCGACTCGCTAACTGTCTGACACAGCAGTTGCTGGGCGGCCTCACAATGGTTCAGGTTTAGTTGGGTTACCTGTATTACGGTTGGCTCGTTGGAATACCCTTAGCGGCCGGGCACTTGCCCCCCCCCCCCCCCCCATGACGTGCTTATCGTCCGGTTTCCCGGCGCACATCAAGCATTTGGGGGGACCTTTGCAATCCCGCGCCTTGTGGCTAGTGCTGCCCGACCTTCTGCACATGTTACTGTGATCTGGGCCTTTGCACTCCCAGGACATGTGCCTGCTCTCTAGGCATCTAAAGCATGCCTTCGGCGGCTGGTGTAGGCTTAGTGGGCATATTGACCATTCCACCTTCACCTTCGCCACTTTCAACGCCGCGTCCGCGCCGACTGCCGCTACCCTAATGGTTGCTACCTGGGTTCCGAGTGGGCCCTTCCTCAGACGTTCCACTTCCTCAGTGCAGTGGAGATCTCGTCTGCCTCGGTGATCTCATACAGGTTTTTGAACTGGATCGTCACCTGCGAGACGAGGGTGCGCACCTCCACACCCTCACCTAAGGCCTGCCTTGCCAGGTCTCTATACGCCGGGCCCTTTAGCGTTGTCGCCTTTTTCGGTTCTAGGAGCATCTCGCCGGTGCGGGTACGACGTTTACTCGCACATCGGCACCTAAGCCTGCCAATTTTGCGTCCCCGCTCATCGCTTTCAAATTGATTCTTACACACTAATAAAAAAATTTTTTTTTTAAATTTAATGTCAATTTGCAAAAAAATTGCTATCGTAGAATTGAACGAATTTTAAAGGCAATATAATTGTCTAAAAGTTCACCATACATAACAAGATGAACATTTTTATGGAAAAACTGTTTTTCTCACATCAAATTTTCCATGTCCTATTTTTACCGTGTATCACGCGAACTCGTCTAGTTCTGTTATTCAACACCCCTATAGAATCCAATAAAATTGAGCAGTCATAAAGATTTGAATGTTTTGATAATTCGATTTAAAAAAAAAACAAAAATCATCTAGACTAACATTTAAAAAGGTTCAAAAACATTAAATTTCCCTTGACATCAGTAGAACAGAACCAAAGGTGTTCGTTTAGGAACAAGTCATTCATAACTGCTTGATCGGATATTCCTCTTTTTAAGGGCGATTCAAATATGGCTTCGTCTACTATAGGTTAGGAGGGGGAGGCGGTAAGGGCGGAAGGAAGGTCAAGATTTGTTACAGAATGTGTAAAAGGTATGGGAAATCTAAAAGAATAGCGGACGTCATATTTGAATCGTCTTTAAATGGATATGCGTCAAGTCTTATCAAATAAAAAAAAACTTATTTGATAAACCTTGATGCATATCCATTCAAAGACGATTCAAATGTGACGCTAAATGAATTTTCTAAATACTGAAAACTCATTGGAGTTCGCTTGGTAAGGGTATTATTTTATTTATTTATTATATGTACATCCCCAAGGCATACACCATACCGTCATACTTAGAAACAACAACTTGATGGTGACCTAATTGAGTCACATTGAAGTTATTTCTACCAATTTGCAACATGTGTGCTGCTAGGGTCTTCACGTTTTAGTAATTAACATAGCTTCATATATTTAATTTACAAATCTTTCACATGAAAAGTAAATTTCTTTGGATTATCCTTTGAATCAGAATACCTTTTAGCTGAAACATGATTTTCTGAAGTAGGTTCAAAGCAATGAACCTGTGTCTTTTCGTGGCTATAGAACTCATAGTTCATACTGTTTAGCAGAAATTCAGTTTTGTAATACTTTTATTTCTCTGTTCAACTGCCCAGTAATATATTCCTCGAGAAGTTTTGATTGGGTTTCCATAATCTTGAGCAAGGCTTGCTATCTTTGCCATTCGCTTGAGATCACCTCCAATAGCATTACATGGACCTTTCCCATTGGACGTTCCAACCCATATTTGGACTTGAAATTGCACACGCTGGCAAAGCTATAATGGATCGCTGCTTCATCTGACATGAAAATAATTTTTGAGCCATATACTGAATTTTGTTTAATGAAATCGAGCAATTTTGATATAAACAACTGAGCTGCTATTGAGTCATGGGTCAATACTTCAGATATTAAGATAAAGCTTTTGTTTTCCAGTTTATTGTCCTTCGTGTAATATACTTCAAAGGTTTGGTAATAAACGAAATCAACCACTAATCACTAAAGTTTAAAAAATCAATAATTTAAATATAAGCCCTTTCCAAATAGCAGCCTTGATTTTTCAAACATTCGAAGACTCTTAAAAAATCCAAATTGTCATTATAATTAAAATTAATCGGCTTCTGTGCGGTTTTTGGACCAAATTAGAAGACGAGTTGGCGCGATACACGGTAAAAATTGAACATGAAAAATGCGTTGTTAGAAAAACTTTCTTTCTTTAAAAGTGTTCATCTCGTAATGTATGGCGAACTTTTAGACAATTATATTGCCTTCATTAGAAAACAATTTCATCCAATTCTAAGATAGCCATTTTTTTGCAAATTGCCTTTCCATTTTTAAAGTATTTTTTAGCGTGTAAGAATTGATTATACAATTTTTACAAGTTTTTTCATAAAAACTAAGACAGATTAATAAAAGTCACCCACACACCACTTTTTTGTAAGTATTTTTTATTTTTGAGTTATGATGATTTAAATATAATCAATCGAAAAACCTAAGCTCTCTTCAAATGGTAGTCTAGATAAATTTTGGAAAAGCAAAGTATGCAAAGTTGCTTAAAAAGACATAGTCTACTTACCCACAAAGTTTCTTTGGATTCTGAGAGGGTGCTGCCAACCACGAAGACGAGTTCTGATACAAATGAAACACAACTTTCAACCAAACCTGAGAATTATCCAGGCAACGAAAACTCTTAATGTTAATTTCTCGGGTAAAAAGCATGTTCTGATAGAAATTTGAACCCCTTATTAGTCGAGAAAGGAGGATACTTGAGCTACTCTTAATGCTACATTTTGCACAAGAAGTTAATCTAAGTTTATGAAAAATTAAAATACGTTCAAATTTTCATGGTAGAAACTACCGATCCGAGGGTTAAATTAAAAACTCAAACAAAGATCAAACCAAAAACAAAATTGAAAAAATAAACTCTACAACTGAAGTCCCACATGAGCAAACGTAAGTTTTTAAACAATCATAAACGAGCCAGTTCTATTAAATTTTCATTAATTTAGTTGCAAGCGTAGCATCGCCCGCGCCGTTTTAGTTAGTTCTTCATAAAAATTATCTGTGTGACGAATGTAGAATCTTCAAACATGTCGGTTGAATCGTTAAAAATCTTTGTAGACCCTCAGATGACAAACTTGTTTGTCACGTTTGATCCAACATTTGAATTCACAATCTTTTTTACTGTGTGTAAGGAGTAGATTCAGATTATAACTTTAGTGTGCAATTCAAAAATTACGTTCACTTGTTTTCCGATCTTTTTTACCTCTCTCTCTCTCTTCTGTCGAAAAAGCGTTTCGTTTAGCTGTTGAACGGACTGTTAAAAACTCTCAGTGGGGGCCCTTCCCCCACTCCTCTCTGCTAAAAAGCTAAAGTAATTTTTAAATCGTGTTTCAATGATTTTACGTGGTTTTTTGTGGTATTATGTGGTAGTAATGGGATATTTCATGTAAATTTAAGCCAGATAACGCCTGAAACTTGTCCATTGTATGAAAGATTGCAAATACTGTTGTTTGGCGCCTGAAAGATTGCAAACAATATTGTTGTTTACGTCTCCTTTGACTCGGAATTCAACGAAGGAAAATTTTGCGCGCCTGTTAAAATTCATTATTTTTTTCTGTGAACGGTAATACATCACACCTCCCTGCCCCTTGATACTCACCTACCCTTTGCGAATTCTCTGTCTTTTGCTGCCCCCCTGCCTCTTACTACACCCGGCCATTTTCTACAGTCTACACCTTGCAATCCTTTGCTCCTTGATGGTGTGCTTGCTTGCTAAAGAATGCAATGTGCTCTGCGTTAGGACTCTCGAGATGAAGAATAAACTGGATGCTGATATGCACATTAACGCCATGCAATGAGTGAATTTCTAACTAATGTAACCACTTTTATGAAGGATTCACCACAAGGATAGTTAACTGAAGACTGATATGTCATAACTAGTGAGGATTTTGAGACATCCTAGGATGAAATTAATTACCGATTATCCCAATGCATCACTGCTTTCATTTGAAGTAACTAGAAAGTAAAGGCAGAATTAGTTTTGGCTAAATTTTTAGGATTTTGGTCAACTTTCAAAAAGGGTTTGCACAAAATTATAGGTTATCACTTTTTATCTACTGATCTACTTCTTGAAGGTCCATCGATGGTTAATTGAGTTATTAGAGTTTTCATTTTTTTGTGCTGGTTGCTGTTTTTAAATTTTCGATTGACACCCTACCCTTACCGTACGACGTTTTCGTTCATATATTCATAAACTATACGCGCAGACAAAGCTTCATAGAAGTCTGAGCCCTTCGGTTCCAAATCTCTATTAAAAATTAAAAAAAAAAACATTTTTTTGACAAAATTAAGTCAAACACGTTTCAATGTTGAGTTAAGCACAGCGGTCGTGTACGCAGAAAAAAAGAAACTGTATTCTCTGCGTTATCTAATGCACAAAAGGCTAGATTTGGCAAAAAATAATGCGATATTTCATGTGAATTTAAGCCAAATAACGCCTGAATCTAGTCTATTGTATGAAAGATTGCAAACATTGTTGTATGGCGCATGAAAGATTGCAAACAATTTCGTTGTTTACGCTTTCTTTGGCTTGGAATTAAGGGTAAATGTTACGCGTCAAAATCATTTTTTGTGTGTGTGTGCAGTTATTGACGTAAAAGAATTTAAGGCCGTTAACATTCATACAGAATTCCACGTTCAAGTTCTATCGCACGAGTTTGCGAAATTACGTTCAAACCAAAGAAAAAACTGGATGAGAATGAAAAATCGCCTTTGAAACCAAAGTTGTTTCCAGCAATTATTTCCACTCTTGCTGCAAGCGGAATTAACGTCCGTTGGAAAGAATTCACGACGTAATAACGTCCGGAGAAAAACAAGCGCACTGCACGAAAAATTGAACTCATTTCTCGTCGTCGCATCCAAAGGCTTCCACTGCGACAAATCATCCAGAGGACTCGGTTTTACTTGCATTTTTGGCCAAGTAAAAGTTTCGAGGTTCATTTATATGAATCTCCTTCTGCTTTGTTTGGTTTACTTTTTTACACCTTTCACCTTCGGATTGTCTTACGTGACATACACCAGCTTCAGGCTCGTTAAAAGAACTACGATGGTAGTGACAAACAAGGTGGATGAGAGTAATTAATAAGTTGTAGCAGATGAGACCTGTCATGTTATTCACACTGGTTTATCATAAGTTTCAATATAGACGTTCTCGTTCATTTGATTTCACAGATCTATAAAGAAGGTTATTTGGTTGATTAAAAATTATTTCAACTACTCTTCAGTCATATTAACCTCAGTATACAGTACCATAAGAATAAATCAATGAACAGAATAAATAAAATATGTCCTGATACAATGCTCCGGGGCGTCAAAAATAGAATCTCCATTGAACTGAAAAGCATTGCGTCACTTGAAACTGTCTGTTGAATTAAAGTATGCCCAACAAATGGCTGAGTTGTTGTTTCGAATGAAGTTCTACATTCTGTCTCAAGTTTGTGTATAAATCAAAAAATAATTTGCCTTCCAATTAATTTCCCACTGAGTTTTCACCATAACTAAGATGAGTACCTCCCCGTGGGAACAACAGATGATAGTTTCAACTGTTAAAGCGGAAATCATACACCACTAGAACCGTCTTCATCCGACCAAGCATAGTACCAAACATGCCACCTGGCGACCATGTCGTTGACAAATTACTATCATTTTTAACATCCATTCCATTTCCCCATTTGTTCATTACTATCCCATCGCCAGGATGTATTTCCCATTATTCCCATGTAATAGTCATGTCCAGGTGCAATCATTTGTATCCGGAGCCTTGCGCTACATGTTATCCAGCGATGCATCTGCCTGGACCGATGCTCAACAGCTCAGGTCACATAAAGTCTGTTTTATCACCAACAACAACGTTCCACATCATCGAAACATGTTTACATCTTTTTATGATTCCCGAACTATCCCGTTCTCGCTTGCATGGGTCGGATTGCATGGGCAATGTAATTTCCATATGACCGATTATCAGTTGTGAATTAATGGTTGAAACGGATGGATAGCAGCTATGGATTATTCGAACAAATGTGAAACAAATGATGACGCCATTTCCTGTAGAGGTGTGATCACTGACTGTGACTCCGGTTGCGACGGTCGAAAAAAAGTTATGAATTTCCATTAGAAAATGTGTTTTCATAATTCATTCAGAAAAAAAATAAAAATTTTAACAAGCGCGTAAAATTTACCCTCGTTTAATTTCAAGTTTAATGAAATTGTTTTCAAACTGTCATGCAACATACTAGATTCACGCGTTATCGGGCCTCAATTTACATGAAATATCCTTTTTTTTCTGCCAAATTTAGTATTCCTTCTATGTGCGATAGATAACGCAGCAAATTCAATGTTTCTTGTTATCTGTGAATATTCTCAATAATACGAAACTACAATACCGTAAAACGGGATATCATATATCAGCGTAACATCGATCGGTTTGGTCCATATTATTTATACTTCAAAAAAACATTTTCCGTTGATACACTGCCTACACAGATAAAAAGAAACAATGAATTTTCTGCGTTATCTAATGCACATAAAGGAAATGCTAGATTTGGCAGAAAATAATGGGATATTTTATGTAAATTTAAGCCAGATAACGCTTAAATCTAACCAGTTGTATGAAAGATTGCAAACAATATCGTTGTTTACGCTCCATTAGCTTGGAATTACACGAGGGGAAATTTTACACGCTTGTTAAAATTAATTATTTTTTTCTGTGTAACTATTAAGCATGTTTCTTAATCTAATGCTATTATGGTTCCAGTTGAAAACCGAATTTATCGACTAGCGACAATCGATTTTACTCTCATTCTGTACGTTATACCTAATGTCGGCAGTAGTGCGGTCTATGGCGCATCCGATGCGCCGTACAGCACTACTTCCGACATTAGGTATAACATACAGAACGAGAGTAAAATCGATTGTCGCTAGTCTATAAATTCGATTTTCAACTGAAACCATAATATATGGCTTCCGAAAGCTATAACGTTGGTTTAAATATTAAGTGTTTTGATTGCCAATGACTGAAAATTAGAACTAAGCTTAGCTTTTTCAACTTTTAGCTAGCGGAAAAAATAGCAATCAATGCTTGTATTATAGTTAACAGCTGTTTCAGGCTACCGGCTGTTTTCATTCAGCCATTCGGTTTTGTGGGTCGCGGTGCGCCTAGTGGAAGATCTTTTTTGATAAATAATAGTGGTAAAAAGTTTTGCGAAAATTACAGAAAAATAAAAAGTGTTTGGATATCATCCGCGGAGCGCTACAGTGCGTTCCGCAAGTGTGGGATCACAATGCGCCACAGAATTCTGTGAACGTTGGAAAAATGAAGGTACGATCATTCTTTTTTACCTTTTTTTCGTCCATTTGGGGTAGGTAACGGGTGACCGCTGCCAGATGAGTGGGGACCCAGGGGGGTTCAGTCATACGTAAATTACCATCATATATGGATCCCTTGAATAAATTAGGTGAACTGACATTCCTCCAATTAACTGGAAAGAATGGTGCCCCACTCCCGTTAAACCCGTTTAGCATTGGTAAATCTGTCGAGGCTTATGTCGGCGGACAGATCGAGAGCACTAAATCTGAAGCACGAGGGACGAAATATACCCTGAGAATTCGAGATCCAGGCCAAGTCACTAAGCTGCTCAAACTTAACAAACTCATCAACGGAACTGACATCGAAGTAACTCCCCACCCGAATCTGAACGTTTGCAGATGCGTCATTTCCTGCTACAATTTGATTCGCATGTAGGAAAAAGACATCCTGCAGGAAATAATTGGTGAAAATGTTATCCGCGTGCAACAAAAAACGAAGGTTGAAAGAGGGTTAATACACATGCTCTCATTCTAACGTTTGGCAAAACGACATACCCGGAAACTATAAAAATTGGTCTGCTTCATATTCCTACTCGTCCATACTTCCCGAATCCGATGTTATGCTATAGCTGCTTCAGCTACGGCCATACTCGAGCCCGATACCCTGGACCGCAACGCTGCTCTGGAGTAGTTCATGGAGAAGAGGAATGTGACGAGACATCGCTATGCCGTAATTGTATAGATGCTCATCTGTCTCATCTGCCGTAACAAACTAGCCGTCAGTGTCCGATATATAAAAATGAGGTCGAAGTTATAAAAATTAAAGTACGAGATAACGTAACGTTCCCGGAGAGCAAGAAAACGTGCAGAGTTACAGGCACGAGGCAGCTATGCTCAGGTGGCAGCACGACAGGGCGCATTCGAACAAAAGCTGAAGGAACTTGAAGCGGCCATGAAAGGGAAGGATGAGCGAAATTATTAATGTAGAGCAAAGCTTCCCACAGGCAAGTTTAGGTTCAAACGATTCATCTTCAGAGATCACTCCGGCACCCTCTTCTTTTACAGCCCATTCAACTATACAAAGAGCGCTAACACGAAGAGTATCAGCTTCCTCATCGTAGTTCACCACACAATTAGACAGTGGCTCTGGCAGCAATTTTTTTGCGCTCCTGTGGAACTTACGTGGATTTAGGGCTAACATTAGTGAGTTAAAATTCCTTATCGCGAACCTCCAACCGCTAAACCACCAGATTTCATCGGCAGAAACTACAGCTTACTCCTGGAATCCAACCACATACACTACTGGCAACACGGGGTTGGTCTTGCTATCCGGGATGGCATACCATTCGAGCGAGTACAAATTGACACTACTCTTCACGTCGTTGCTGCACGCATCTACACACCAATCCAAGTTACTGTAGTTTCCATATACATTCCACCGAGTTTTCCTCAATGCGAAGCTGTAATGAGTGAACTGTTCGAACTACTGGAAGGTCCCGTTTTATTTTTGGGTGATTTTAACGCGCACTATCTCGCATGGGGGTCACAAAACTCGAACGCACTTGGCCGATTTATTGTTGAAACGACTCTTGCCAAACAACTCGTGATTCTGAACAACGGCTCACCCACTCGCATCGACCCTGCCACGGGTAATACCTCGGTAATTGACTTGACATTCTGCTCCGAGAGTCTGGCTAGTAGGTTCACTTGGCGAACGCTAGCGGACACTCACAACAGCGACCACTTTCCCATAATGGTGTCCATACCAGGGTGGTCAAGCCAACAAACAACACGGCAAAAATGGCTCTACGACCTCGCGGACTGGTCGTTGTATGAACGAATCACAGCGCGGAAAGCATTCAACGAGATTTCGAGTGGGACGTTGAAAAATTCACCGAAGCAATTATAACAGCAGCGACTAAATCCATACCGAGATCCAGTGGGCATACTGGACCTAAAGCAGTGCCGTGGTGGTGGCCGGGAGTAAGAGCGGCCATTCAAAAGCGAAGGAAATGTCTTCGTTCACTCCGACGTCTTCAACAATCCGATTCAGACCAACCCGCAGCGTTAGCCAGATTTCATGAAGCAAGATCAGCAGCTCGCAAAGCGATCAACCAGGCGAAGGAACAATCGTGGGAAAACTTCGTGACGAAAATTTCACCCAACAGTACGACAACCGATCTGTGGACAACTGTTAACACTCTGCGTGGTAGCCGACAAAAGCACACCGTGGTACTCAAGCGAGCGGATGTATTCACGGATAGCCCCGAAGAAGCAGCGGAAGAACTTGCCAAATTCTACAGCGAGATATCAGCGACATCAAGCTACCCTCCATCCTTCCAGAAGGCAAAGGCGCAAAGCGAAGCGAAAGCGCATCGATGTTTCGCCCAACACCGACGATGTCTACAACATCGACATAACCCTAAACGAACTCCTGTGGGCTCTCGACAAAGGGCGAAGTGCTTCGACAGGTCCTGATATGATAGGGTATCCTTAGCTTCGAGGTTTCCCGCTATCCGCGAAAACAACCCATCTTGAGCTATTCAACAAAATCTGGCATTTTCCACCAGCTGGCGAAATGCCACCGTCGTTCCCATCCCAAAACCGAACAGTAACGATTCCGGGCCTGACGCCTTCAGACCAATTTCGCTCACCAGTTGTATGGCGAAACTTTACGAACGGATCATAAATCGTCGATTAATCACCGAACTTGAATCAACAGGACGGCTTGACAAACGCCAACATGCTTTTCGAGCTGGGTATGGTACTGAAACTTATTTTGCGCAGCTGGAAAGATCACTACCAACCGTAGACGAACACGGCATGATTGCTTCCTTGGATCTGCAGAAGGCATACGATACAACCTGGCGACATGGTATACTGCGCACTCTGCCATGGCAAATACGTGGGAGAAAACTGCAGGCCACCGTCAAGGCCGTGGACGAATGGGTAAAGAGCGTAGGTTTTGCTGTGTCAGCATCAAAGTCGCACATTTTTTATTGTAGCCCTAACGCACGTCGAGAACCGGCACATGCCATTAACATCGATCGAACTCCCGTCCCAAAGACCAACCGATTGAGAACCCTAGGTGTAATACTTGATCGAACGTTAACCTTCAAACCTCATTGCCAAACGGTGAATAAAGCGTGCGAATCTCGATTGAGGATTTTGCAGATCATTGGTGCCAAACTTCCGCGTGGCAGTCGGACAACTCTGTTGCAGGTTGGTTCAGCCCTTGTCACTGAGAAACTCTTTTATGGAATTGGCCTTGTTAGCCGAGGAGGACCCACAACCCTGCAGACCCTTGCGCCTGCATACAACAAAATGGCCCGGTTCGCTTCCGGAGCCTTCGTAACCAGCTCAATTAATTCGATAATGGCTGAAGCTGGAGCTTTGCCTTTTGAACTGTTAGAAGCACAATCTACCGCGCGAACGGCTATTCGACTACTGTCAAAGAATCGTATTAATAACACTCTTCCTCTCATTCAACGAGCATCTGATCGTCTGTCTGAGTTAACAGGTACAGGGCTACCCATTGTTGGTCAGCTCATGAGGCAAAGCAACCGTGTTTGACACGCACCAAAGCCATCGATTGTGTGGGACGTCAAAGGAAGAATTCGAACCGGTGACCCACCGGATAAAGTTCGCCCAATTGTCCAGCAGCTGGTTTCAACTCGCTTTCCCAAATCGACGGTCATCTTTACAGACGGTTCAAAGTGTGAGGAAATGGTAGGAGCTGCGTTCCATACCAAATTGTGATTCTGACTGATTCTGCAAGCTGTCTTGTCAGCTTTGGAAGCAGGAAAATCAAAACACCCATGGATACAGGAAATCGGAAAATTCGTGCAAAACAAACCTGTACGATTCTGTTGGATTCCTGGACACGCCGGTATTAATGGAAATGTCGCAGCCGACCGATTAGCCAATGAAGCTAGGAGACAAGCCCCCATCGATACACCTATCCCAGGTGAGGACGGTTGAAAGACAGTGAAGAAAGACATACAGCGCTATTGGTATCAATCGTGAGATGCAAAACTGAGGGATATAAAACCAGATACACAAAGATGGCCCGATCATCATTGCGCAGCTGACCAACGTGCATTAACACGACTGAGGATTGGCCAAAAGCGGCTTACCCATACTTTCCTGCTGCAGAAAGGACCTCCGCCCATTAACAAATGCTGTGGGACGGTACTGGATGTAAAACACATAATACTAGAATGCAGAAAATACGAGAAAGAAAGACAAGAGAACGAGATTAGCACGACAAGTTTAAGAGAGGCCTTGAATAATACAAAAAATAGTACAGCAAAACTATTGAAGTTTTCACACCAAGCTAAATTATACAAACAGCTTTAACCAAGAGTGAAGTGATCTAAGAGACGATGCAACGTGAATGAAGGAAAACAACTAATTAAAAAAAAAAGAGAATTGAGAAGAAAATTAGAAATTGCAAATATAAAATTGAGCAGATGCAGCAGAAGAAGAAAAGAAAAACATAGAGTACAGATGATATGTAATGAGGGAGACAGAAGAAAAAACCATAAAAAGCAACTAATGTGCATTAGAAGGTAACGATGGACGATCCCAGGAAAGCAAAATGTTACGGAACTTATCAAAAGTAGATAGAAAAAAAGAAGAGAAAAGTAGAGGTAAATAAGCAAAAAAAAGTGAACAAATAAGAAGCGCAAACAGAGAAATAAGAAAAAAACAGGAGAAAAGAAAAGCAGAATTAGGGTAGAGAAGAAAATTATATAGTAAACAGGTGAAAGCGAACTAAATCGATCATTCCGATAAAGGATATTTGAATCTTTGAATGAAGTCGGTCAATCGGCAAGACCATAATACTGGAATTATTATGCAATATTTTATGACACGACTGCACCCTTCTGGTGTAAGATGTCACAAAAAAAAAGTTCGTCCTGAATATCTTGTGCCTTAATCTCTGCTACGATACACGGACACACCTTTATTCATCATGTAATTAACGGAGATCGTAAATTCATAGAGCACAACTTTACGGAATTAATATTTAAGGTTTTGTGCGGATGTATGTTCTAGGTTCGTGTTTGGGTTATCGAAAGGCAAACCACGCACCATTCCGGAACTGTCATGCGAGGCATTTGTCACAGACATCCTAGAGGGAATTGGCCATCCAATGCGCTTCCAATTTACAATGTGGCATCTTTATTAGTTTCGATTACTATGCATGTGATGCATTCCAGCCAGAATCGAAAACTGGCAGCTAATTTTAATTAACTATAAATGATAAATCACCGTCCACAAAACAGTTCCTGGGATCAAATTGTAGCCAGATGGCTCATAGGAGTCTTACTTCCCGAGCATTATTAAATTCTCGAGCAATATTTCACCGGAGCTGCCTATTATCTCTCGTCCTTCTGTACGTGAATGAATGTGAACTTTGCACGAACCATTACCCGATGCTGTGATAAGACACAAAACAGTAAAGATTCGCCAAGTACACCTAAGAAACCATTTTTTCCCACCGATAAAGAAATATGCAGGAGATAATAGACCAATGGCACCAAGGAGACTCTCCCGAGCACCGAAAGAAACCTGTTCATCGTGATAATTTTCCAGCCTTTTTTGTCCACCTTTTGGGCTTGCTGAATAGCGCAGTGAAAGCGCCGGCTAAAAACGTGCAAAAATTCGCACGAATCTGCGAGGTGGCTGTTCTATTCAATACTTTTTTCCCGGTCCGACTCAAAGGAGAAAGAAGAGCCCTAATGGTGGAGGTTTTTTTTTGTCGCCTGCCCCACCTACTTACGAGTGTAACGATAATAGAAGAATGATTCGGGAATGCGAATCGAATGAAACCCGAGAGGGATATGGACGATGGGAGAGGGTGGAAAGTGTTGAGGTGAAACACAACAAAGTGGTCCAGAAAAACATCCAAGATGGCAGATCATACACAGATAATGCGATTAGAGCTTGCTTAGTTTCCTTTTCATCAGAGTGGTAGATAGAAGTTTGTGGGTTTGGGTCCTGGATGGATAACGCGGAAAATTACATTAAGGATATGTTAAGAAATCGTTTTCTCGGTTTCCAAAGCACATAGACCACATGACCGTCTCCAATACTATTGGAGTCCGATTCTCTTCGATCGATCAGGAAATGAAATACAGCATTTTGGTTATGATTTAAAATCATTGCCTTATTGAAACTATTCTCCATATCTTAATGTTCGCACCAGTGCCTTGTTACTACGCATAAGATTTTGGGATATTATTGGGCCAACTTTTTTCGCCAGTTGCAATCACTTTTTCTTCACATCGAGCTAATTTTTAAAACCTAAGGATGCAAAATCTGGTCAAAACAATGAGACTTAAGAAAGAGCAGAAGGCGCTTCTAGAGACATTCATCATGGTGGTACTTCATATGTTCGGTCTTTCTGTTTGTCTGTCTGTCCTGATGTTAATGTGTTACGTAGACTTCCTACGATTTTACGCATGCAACTAAGAGACGCTTTGCACCCGAGCCATCCGGTGCGCAATCCTGCCCGGAAGCAGACATCTTTTTCTCACTTTTCGAACCTACTGCCCAAGCAACACAAAACTGTCAAAATTGGTCGCAGCAACTTGATTGTGACTTAATTAAGTCATACTAAAGTTATTTCAACCGATTTGGAACAAGTGTACTGCTAGGGTGGTAGGGTGCCGAAGTCACTCCAGCGATCCGGGGGAGCCTGGCGTCCGGTTCATCGGCGTTCCGATGACCCAGACCGGTGCTACGACGCGTTCTACTCGACTAGCCCCCGGCGGTGGATCTAGTCTACTCCGTCAGAGAGTTCTCCGGCGAAGGAATTTCAACCGAATCCGATCGTGCTTGCATCTCGCCACCTACATTGCATGTCGTGGTTCCTCCCGTAAACTCCGCTTTAGTACTGACATGATCATGCTTTCCACTTGTTTTCGTCGCTATACATACGTTCGACGATATTGTCGACCTTGACGTCAGCGCCGACAATGGCTGCCAGTTTTCCTCGTGGGTGCGCAAACCTTGAGCAACTGAAGATTACGTGTTTCGGTGTTTCTTCTGTGTTCCGACACTTTGGACATATCGGTGACCTTTCATGGCCGGATCTGTGCAAGTACTGCTTAAAGCACCCTTTACCAGACTGAAATTGAGTCATGTATAAGTTAAACTTCCCGTGTGTTCCACTGCTGCTGCCACATGAATATGTGTTGGCTCGCACTTTATTCCGAACTCCTCTTGTGTCTCGGTCCCTGTAGCACTCGCTATCTTCTTCCAGTAGAAGGCAAATGGGGAGCATCTCGCCTATCACACACACACGGCGTCTGACGAGATGGTTCGATGCGCACTCGACATGCGCATCGCTATCAGCCTGGACGTACGGTTCAGTTAGGCGCGATATCTTCCAGTCTTCAATGCCGCCAACCACACTGGGCATGCGTACCTAATAATTGACGATGATACGCTCACTAGTAACCTCCTCTTGCTACTGCTGATCGCAGAGTTGCTGGGCATGTCCCGGGATAGTGCTGAGATCACTGCCGTGGCCTTCTTGCAGACGTAGTCGACATGACTATTGCAGTTCAGTCGATCGTCCAACATGACTCCCAAGTGTCTGACTTCGCGCTTCGATTACTTCGACTTCTTCTCGTGACTCACAGCGCCACGTCGTCCGCAAAGCCGATGATCTTCACTCCTCTGGGAAGGTTCGGCTTTAATACCTCGTCGTACATGGCATTCCAGAGGCTCGGGCCCAAAATAGATCCCTGTGGAACGCCCGCCGTAATAGCCACACTCCTCTTTCCGGCGTCTGTTTCGTAAATCAGTCTCTCATAACTTTTCAGAACCTGGCACAGATACTCAGGCACCCTCAATCTGTGTCATGAATATTCGATTGCTGCCCAGCTGGGACTGTTGAAGGCATTTTTAACATCCAGGGTGACCACCGCGCAGTAACGGTTTCCTCTTCTCTGTTGCTTCTGTGCCGTCTCCATAGCATCCACAACCGCTCTGATGGCATCTACAGTGGACTTGCCTTTCCGGAATCCGAACTGCATCTCTGATGGACCGCTATCACTCTCCGTGTACTTCGTGAGCCTGTTTAGGAACACTCTCTTCAACAATTTGCCAACGGTATCCAATAGGCATATCGGCCTATGCGCTGATGGATCACCGGGAGGTTTACCTGGCTTCGGTACCTGTCGGGAAAACAGCCCTCTTGAATACAATGTTGTATTGTGGTCCTGAACATATCAGCATTTTCGCAGATTGCTGTTTTAAGAACTTCATTTGGAATTCCGTTCGACCCAGGAGTTTTTTCGGTTGGCAAGTCTTTCGCTACTGCGATCAGCTCTTCGTTCGTTACCCTGATTTCTTCGTCATGCATCGGGAACAGTGTCTCGATGATAATTTTCGTCTTCTCCTGATACCTGTCGGGTGGTACGGCAGGACCTTTTATTTTAGACATGGCTGATTTGTATGCGCTACCCCATGGATTCTTGTTAGCCTTGTGGCAGAGATCGTCAAAACAGGCTTTCTTGCTGAGCATGATTGCGTTCAGTGCAGCTCTTGCGTTCTCCTTCTGGCTCGGAAGTACTGTGCACGCAGATCAACAATCGATAGATCGATCGATAGACTGGCTATCAGCTGAACCCCACCAGTGAGTTATCCTCCAGCTTCAGATCTTCCTTGAACACTTTCTTATTGAATTTCGCTGTATTCCACCTCCGCTCGTTAAGTTGAGTTCTACTTGACCCCGTCTGCGTCCTGCCTCCGATGTGGTACCTGATCGCTTGATGGTTTATTCCTCACTTACTCTACAGTTTATAGCTCTCATCAGACAAGGGCTGCAGAAAGTTACATCTATGATGGACTCTCGACCTTCCCTACAGTAGGTGCTGGCATTACCTTAGTTGGCGATGTCTCACATTCAGTTTTGCCTGTAATCCAACATCTGGTTGAACAGCTCTATATTGTATCTTGGGGGGGGTAGGGGCGTAGCAGTTACAAATGAAGGTTCCATTTAATTTTAACAATCACGAAACCTTCAACTGCGTGGTGCACAACTTCTTGGGCGGGGTATTTTCCCACTCTACAGATTGCTACGGTCTTGGCCCTGTCTGCTGTCCAGTTACCATGAAGATGAAGTTTTTGCCGTTGTCCGATTGTATATGGGTTGGACGGCCACGGCGTGCGACTAATCGGTGGAGAGCGGTAAGGATAGCTGGTGTCGAAAGGTAACTCACCAGCTCTAGATGAACTGCTTTCGTGGTAAAGCACACAAATACATATATGTATGCCTTAGTCGGCGATGCTCGTTTGTAAACCGCTTTAAGATACATAGGTCCTGCGTAGTCTACCGCAGTCACGGCGAAGGGTCTACCCGGGTTGACTCTGGCTGCTGGAAGTTGGCCGATCTGCTGAAGGACTGGGACGGGATTTGCTCGTGTACATTGGATGCAGTTGCGAATAGCATTGCGTACCAGTCGTCGTCCGTAGACTGGCCAATACTCTTCGCGCATTGCGACCAGTGTTAAATGGTCGCCCCCGTGGATTAATTTGTTATGGAAGTTGGTTGCTATGAGCTTCGCAAGGGGATAGAAACTGGGTAGCAAAGCTGGGGGTTTGAATTCGTATGACCGTTCTGCCAATCTAAGTCGCCTGGCACACCCCACTTTGTTGATCCAGAAACGGATTACGAAGTCGTACCGAAGATTGCCTGTTCAGTGAACAATTTTGCTCCAGATCTCTTAGTTCGTCTTGGAAACAGTCTCGTTGTGCGAGGCGAACTAATTTGGTTCTGGCGTGTGAAAGCTGCTCAACGGATAGCGACAAGCTTGGAATAGGACCAGTGAAAGCGGCAGGACGTGTTCTAGTTGTCAACCGGGCGTTATCTGCGAATCGCTTGCAGTATGCCATTATACGGGTAAGGCGAAAAAGCTGGGAGTATCGGGAGAAGATAGCGTTGTTCGTTGGCTCAGCTAGGCTACCGTCAGCTATTTCTTCACTTTCTGCTTCGGATGACACGATCTGCTTTAAAATTATCCATTCATCTTCAGGACGGGATGGCCAGCCAGGTCCCATTTTCCAAAGTGCACTGTGCAGGACATCTTCAACTTTCATCCCATGAGACAGAGGGGTTTGGAAGCCCGCTTCGTGATTCCATTGAGCACCATGCGAGTTTCATGTCCAAGGCTTCGATGATTCGGCAGTTGCCTTCTGAGTCCACGGAGCATGCGTAGGTGCAAGCCCGTACGCAGCTTCTGATGCATCTGCGAAGGTATGGAGTTGAACCTCGAAATTGGATTGGAAAGCGTAGCAATCAATCCGAATGCTGGACAAACTCTGAAGTTTATGGTAGGAACAAGCTGTCAACCAGATCTCCTGCACTAACATTTTACCTTGTACGACGATGGGTGCTTCTAAACCCAATGGGTCAAATATTGGAGCTATGGCTGATAGGAAGGACCGTTTGGTTATGCGCGGAACATTTCGGGTCACGTGATAGTTGAATCGGAATTGATCTCGTTCCGGTTCCCAGCAGATGCCTGGGGCCTTAACAGTCTCGCTTGAGTCGAAACGAACACTCA
Organism: Aedes japonicus; assembly: GCA_034211315.2. NCBI lineage: Eukaryota > Metazoa > Arthropoda > Insecta > Diptera > Culicidae > Aedes > Aedes japonicus. The sequence goes on along the minus strand of JASCZW010008349.1, from coordinate 25,541 downwards.
ATTGAATTCCTATACGATTAGCTTCTGAATCTTCGAGAACCTCCAGCATGTGTGATGTTCATTTACGAATAGGAAATTCTTCTTTTGTCAGAAGTTCTGTCAACTCGTCGCGCAATTGGATGACTTCTGGAACGGAATTGACGATGCGAGTCCTCCGAGTGAATAGGAATTCCCTTCATCGGTCCCGAGTAGCTGCAGGCTGCGCGTTGCCAAGAACGAAGACGGGGCGAGGCCGTACGTGACTGTCAGGAGATCACATACAGATAGTGGATCACCAGATGATTCTTTGGGGCAGGACATCGTCGAGGTAGTGGATTAGTATCTGGCGGTACATCTTTGTAATGTCCGCAATGACTGCTACGCAAAATTTGCGGAACCTGATCATCAGGGTCAAGACATCATTCTATATGACTGGTCCAACACACAGTGCATCATTCAAAGAGAACCCGAAGCTTTCTTGTTGGAACCGTTGAACACGACGCAAGTTTTGCTTGTCGTGCTAGCTTGACCGGATTGTGTGGGAGGTAGAACATCGGCATATCAGAAGGTTCATCTTCTTGGATATGGAGAAGGTGTCCTATGAATGCATATTCTTCCATGAAGTCAATGTTTTCACGCTTTGGGTAGCGCACCACATAACATCCTTCTTTGGTCCGGGAAGCGGTCGATGCGTAAAAGTCCTAACAAAAATTTTCTTCCACAATGGCAGGTCTAGTAGTGATCTTCTCGGTCTTCCAAAATCTCTATGCTTTCCTCGAGTGGAAAAACGGAAACAGTTATAGTCTTGCACGACACGGAATTCTTAGATAAGGGAACTAGGTGATCTCCAACTGGGACGATCCGTCCAAACTTGCTTTCTACTAGAACCGGAAGAGAATTCGACTGCTGGATTCTGGCGGATGTGGGAAAGAAGTCAAAAAACTGCTGTGACCCCAGTATCAGGTCAACCGCACTGGAACGGTTGAAGAAAGGATCAGCTAAGAAAATGTCTTTGGGAAGCCTCCAATGAGCTACTGGCACAGTACTGGTAGGAAGACTGGATGTCATCTTCCGTAGGATCTCAAATGACCCGTTTCGTGTGAAGTCTCCTTTTCGTGAATGTATGCTGCATGATCCGCCCAAGCTTTAATGGTGCCATCGTGAAGTTTTGAACACAGCAAATGCTCCAGCAAAGTACTTCATGCAGTCGTTGGCTCACTCAACTGCTGAAGGATCTTCACGTGTCGCTGAAATTCATCCAGGGTGGAGTGTAATGCCACTGCCGTCTCCTTCTTCATGCGTTGGTATACAAGACACGTCATTCAAATCAAGTCAATTGTTCGATTTTCGGCCACCACTTCTCCCATAAACGATCATTTCGAGTAGTGGGCTGACGCACAGTGGCACAATTCTGAAAAAAGACGGTCAAAAACCTTTTCACTCTTCTGTCATCATTTTATCGAGTAGGTGTCTTCGTAGTTATTCCGCATCTTTTAAAAAAACACGCATAACCTTTCATAACGGCTTTATAGAACTTTCAAATTCTAACTTTTTCCAGTAATGAGATAACGGGTTGTTGTTCTGGATAAAGTGGTAGAGCAGGTAATTTTAAAAAAAGTTGCTTAAGTCACTAAGTTTCTAGAGCCTAACGTTAAAGAGTTATAAATGGTTTTCTTTCAGCACTACCTTAAAACGGGTTTTCTGGAAAATTACAGAAGTACTTGTTCATAAGATAATCTATATAAATAAAAATGAGTTGGGATTTCCTTTGTCACAGATTTAACTCTGCGAGCGGAAAGACCGATCGGCGTGAAATTTTGTATGCAGAGATTTTTAGGGCCGGAGAATAATCTTATGATGGTTTGAGACCCCCTCCCTTTACTGGAAAGGGGCTCCCATTCAAATGAAACACAAATTTCTACACAACTCGAGAACTAATCAAGCAAAAGGAACCAAATATAGCATGTGTGAGTTTTGAAGGCAAGAAAGGTTTTATGGTAGCTTGAGAACCCTCGCCTGTCATAAAAGGGGGGCTCCGATACAAATAAAACACAATATTCTGCATAACTCGTGAACTAAGCAAACAAAACCAAATTCAGCGTGTGGTGGTTTTTTAAGACAAAAAATGTGTCTATGTTGGTTTGAGACCCCTTCTCATCCCAAAGGGGGGGGTGGTAAGGGGCTCTGATACAAATGAAATATACTATTCTGAATGACTCGAGAACTAATCAAGCAAATGGAACCAAATTTAGTATGTGGTGGTTTTTGAAGACGAAAAATTGTTCTATGTTGATTTCAGACCCCTCGAGAACTAATAAGAGAAATGGAACCAAATTTTGCATGTGAAAGTTTTTGAAGGAGGGAAATGTTTCTATGGTGATTTGAGACTCTTCCGTCATATGAGGAGGAAGGGGGGAGGGGGTGCTCTCAAACAAATGGAACCCAAATTTCTGCATAACTCGAGAAATTATTAAGCAAATGGAACCATATTTGGAATGGACGACTTTTTTTAGGCATGAAATGTTTTTATGGTGGTCAAAGCCCCTCCTCCCTCTAAAAAGGGGGGCTCTCATACAAATGAAACAAATTTCAACCAAACATGAGAACTATACATTCTGCTTTGCAAATTTGTATTCAGTGGTTTTTGGGTCCGGGAAAGCATCTTATGATAGTTCGAGAGCCCTCCCGCTTCTAGAAAGGGTGGGATCCCATGCAAATGAAAAACAAATTGCTGCATAACTCGAGAACTAATCCAGCAAATGGAACCAAATTTGGCATATGGAGGTTTTTGAAGGAGAGAAATGTTTTTATGATCATTGAGACTCTTCCGCATTCTGATGGGGAGGGGGGGGAGCACTCATACAAATGAAAACACAAATTTCTAGCATAACTCGAGAACTAATAAAGCAAATGGAATCAAATTTGGCATGTGGATTTTTTGAAGGTCAGACAGTATTTCTATGGTGGTTTGAGACCCCTTTGCCCTCTGAAGGGGGGGGGGCTCTCATACAATGTGAATCGCAATTTTCTGCAAAACTCGAGAACTATTCAAGTAAATGAAACCACATTTGGCATGTGGGGGTTATTGGAAACAGGATTTTTATTTATATAAAAATGGATTTCTGTCTGACTGTCTGTCTTACTGATCGGAGTGAAAATATGTATGCAGGTATTATTGGGGCTGGGGAAGGTTCTTATGATTATTTGAGACCGCTTCCCCCTCCCAGCTCGCTTACAAATGAAACACAAATTTCTGCATAGCTTGAGAACTAATCAAGCAAATGAAATCAAAAATGGTATGCGGGGTTTTCTGAATGCAAGAAATGTTTCAATGGTGAATTCAAACACAAATTCCAACCAATCCTGAGAATTATCCAGGTAATTAAGCCACAAATCTGTGTATTGTAGTGGGTAAGAAGAATGTTCTGATAGAAGTTTGATCTCCTTATTACTCAAAAAAAAACTCATTAAAAAAAGCGTCAGTTCTATGTAATGTTCATTCATTTAGTTGCAGGCGTAGCAACGCTCGCACCGGATCAGCTAGTCTTTTAAATATAATCGGTTTGGAGACCTCGCCAGCACCTGCCTAGCTTATTCAAGTTTGTTGAGCATTACGTCACATACTGTTGCTATTCATACTGTTTCAAAATAAGAATTAACTAGGTAACCTTTGGTATCTAACGCTGAAAACTTCAGGATTGCTAGTTCATAAAAGACTCATCAAATAAAATTGATTTGAGACCCCGCCAGGACCCGCATATATTTTTTTTAGTTTGTTGAACATTACGCTACATGTGAAATATAAATTGGCCTTTCACCTGTACTATTTCAAACTGACGTTTTACTATGTACCCTTCAGTATCCAACGCTGAAATTTTCAGGAATACTTGTTCATAAGATAATCTCTGAAATACAATCTGTTTTAGATCCCACCAGGACCCGCCCACCCTTTTTGAGGTGGTTGATTATGACGTCACACAGACACTTCAATCACCATATATCAAAATGTGGTCATCAGAGATCATTGTTGTGTTCAGCAAAAATGTTTATTTTAATAATTCCTACAATTTCTTAGAACATATTGAAATCGCCACATTTGAACAAAGTACTAATTATCTAAAAAACCAGTTATAATGTAGTGCTGAAAAAAAATCATTTATATCTCTTTAACGTTAGGCTCTAGAAACTTAGTGTCTTCAGCAACTTTTCTTAAAATTACCTGCTCTACAACCTTATCGAAGACAACAAACCGTTATCTCGTTACTGGAAAAAAGTTAGAATATGAAAGCGTAGTTAAGCCCTTTTGAAAAGTTAGGCGTGTTTTTTTCAAAAGATGCGGAATAACATTTTGAACAACTCTTCTGAAGACACCTACTCGATAAAATGATGACAGAAGGGTGAAAAGGTTTTTGACCGTCTTTTTCAGAATTGTCCCTCTGTGCGACGCCAGATCCGGCCAGAAAACCGCTCTTCGTCTTAATGGTATTTCTTGATGAACGGCGCTGCGCTGATTGTCAGCCACAGCAGCACCTTCTTGGGGAACTTGGTGTGTGAAATGAACTGCACCTCGGAAGAAGTAAAATACGAAATGCTCGCCAGTCGTTGCCATCCAAGGTGAGATAGGTCTCGTCGTCCATCGCCACCGCCACGTCGCGATTCGCCGGGAAAATCGAGTTGACCATCTTATTCAGCCGGTGCCGCTGCGTCGTTGCCTGCTGCTCCGAAACCAGTGGACGCGACTTCCGCTTCCTGACATGTATGCCGCGTCATGTTCGCCAGGTAATTTTTCACTGTTTGGCCGGTTAACCGATCTCCAAGAAGAGCGCAGCGATGTAGCCACTTTTACTGCTACTCGGCGTCCTTTGAGCCTCCTCGTCGCTCTAGGTCGTCGGCCGTCCGGAATCGTTCGTTTGAGTTCGACCGATAGAGCTACCGAATTTTGTCTGGTTGACTGGCAGTGTTGCCATGATTGATGCTGCAATGCTTTGCTGCATGGGTCGTTTTGTTCAGGGTGTAAGGTAAACCCATGAAAATCGGTACTCGGCCTATTTAATGCAAACGTCAGACTTGAACTTCAAAATAATTTGCTCTGCTTTTGTCCATAAGCCATCTACCATTTAGACATCGCACTTAACCTATAGGAAACATCGCGGTTCCTAAGAAAGGACTTTTTATCCCTTCATCAGTACAACTATTAAGTTTTCAATGTTGCTTTAAACTTCGAAGTAATGTGCCAAAGCTCATGGTTTTTCTTCAAGCAGTTAACTTTTACCACCACCAACTCCAACTGCAAGTCTATCCAATCTGTTTTAAAACACATTTTAATTACTGAGTAAATTTGCATTTTTGCATGTTGCATTTCCGGGCACAAGGCAGTGCAATTAAGTATTGTACCAGCAGCGCCGCTTACTTTGATGGAAGGAAAAAACCTGCAATACATACAGTTCTTTTGAGGTTTTTTCCACAGTTTTTTGGTTGAACATCTCAACCGCAGCTAAAACACGGTCGCTTTTTCCCTTTCACTTCATTTCACTTTATGCGCACCGACCGAATTGCATGCCAGATGTGAGAATTACTGGGGGTGCTGAAGGCAGTAAATTAAACGGAAATTAGATTTTAACCCCAGGAATAAGCGAAATGTCAGCACGTACTGGCCTATTTGATAGGAAGGCTGGAGAAACTGGCGGCAAACAGTATGGAGCTCGAGCGGGAAATTTTCACTGCCATACTCCTCAAACCTACTTTCAGTACATTGATGCAGTTTGGGCAGAATGCAGTTACACTGCTCCTCTGTGGTGAAGGTGGTGAATATTGGTTGAGTGAGAATGAATCTAACCTAAATTGGTTGTTGCCCTTGGTTTTCAACAGAGGGAAATTTGTCCTGACGGGAGTTTAACTACGAGTTTCTGCTCGTCAACCCAAGTTGGTAACCACCACAACTGGGGTAAAATTTAATTAGAAGGAACATTTAGTTTTTTGGTAATTTAGTGGATTTATTTCACTCGACTTCATTTCCCATTCAAATGCTCGCATCTTTCTGACTTCCTCTATTAGGTTTTAGAACAGTCACATGTGTTTGGACGATTTCTTCCAGGTATTCTTCAAGTCTAGCTCATTTCTGATTATTTTAGGATTCTTCCGAATTGCTGTCTTCGTGACAGTCCAACATTCAGTTCAATCGGGTGCAGTTCTTAGAACTCGACGGATTCAGGGCTCTTGGCACAAAAAAGCACTTTGATTGGCCTCGTACCACTCCAACGCATTCCTAACATAGAGGCATGATGCAAGATCAGGACCGAATGTAGTAGAAACTCCTGCGATGCTTCAGGAATGGGAAAAGTCGCTTTTGAGAACACTCTTGCTTATGTGTTTCATCAGGGATGTAGAGAAATTTCCGGAACTAAAAATGGCTAGTTTACTTTAGGTTAAATTTGGCCGTGTTTAACCTTGTAACAACAAACGTCCTCGGCATATACAGCATTCGTCAAATGTACTGTGTCCAATCAATGTCGCTTCTTCAGAATGTCCCAAGCATAACTGTATATCGTTCAAACGTACGCATTCAGCCAGTGATATTAGAAAAGTCTCCAACGTTTGAGAACGTAAGTACAAAGAATGAAATAATGGAAAACAAACGGGCGTGAACCTGTTGGCTATTGCAAAAACACAGGACTTGTTTCAAATGCCTGAGCAGTCAAAGCAGTTTGGCTTAGCATATCCAAATACTCCCGTGGATTACTTGGAATAGGAATTTTTCAGAATATCCATTTGGCACAGGTTGATGGTTTTTCACACGCCTTGCATTTTTTTTCAATATTCTGTTAATAGACTCGGCACACGTAGGAAGAGTTGCACTCGAATGGCGTGCTGGACTGGCGGGCATTGGAATCCTCGAGGTTAGTTCGTTTTTCACATCCCCGTACTCTCCATAATCTCGTGGGATATTCTGGTTGTGGTATGGATTCGTTTTTTTTTTCGATTTCAGACGTAACGCCGGGAGGTCAGTTTGCATTCAAATACTTTTCATGGTGCAAAAAAAAGAACGTATCCACACGCTGCATCACCCGAGGGATTGCGGTCAATCTTCTCGCACAATGTTAAAACCGTAACGTGAAAAACCCGTGCAATCTTAAATGGATATCAAACTGCGGTTGGTTGTAGATATGAGGACATGCAATCATTACTTTGGGAGATGGGCATTTTTCAGATTAGTTTGTTAAAAATCGCAAGGAAGTGAGGTGGGTTAAAACAATCCGCAAAAAGGGCAAAAATAAATCACGAACGCATACTAGACATAGACTGAATACCTTAAAACGTGTGTTTGCCCTATTAGAACCATGGGAAGAAGCTAAATACCCTGAGCAAGTTGGGTATGTAAGCAAGTTCAATCTGGCAAGCTGGATAATCTATCATGCTTGACTCTGCATGTCTCATGTAATACAAAATTTGCAATGTTAATTTTAATTATATTTATAAATCGTTAGTTAACCAAACACTTTAGTGGAGGATGGAAAATTGAGTGTCATTAAATGGATGGTTAACATGGTCAACGTTAGAAAGTAACATCATTTTGTTTGCCGAAGGTCAGTGATCAAGCAAAAGCAACGGACTATATGCATGGCAGTTTACTTTTCACGACTGGATGCTTCAAATAACCAAGTATCTGTAATGGTAATACAAATTTTATCATTTAGATTCTGGAGCAGTATTTACATTTGTACACATTGTGTAACATAGGTAATAAAATTTTGTAATTTTCATTTGATGTTCATGCACATATAATCGATTAGCATACCAGAAAAAATAATAATTTTATTAGCGCGTGAAATTTCCTTTCATTTAATTTCAACCCAAAGGAGGCGTAAACGACACTTGTGCAATCTTCCGTGCACCATACAACAATTTTTGAAATCTGTCATACAACAGAGCTACATGCAGGCGTTATCTGGCCTCAATTTACATGAAAGATCCCATTAATCCTGGCCTAGATCCAGCATTTTCCTCTACGATGCATTAGAAAACGCTTAACATTCAATGTTTCTTTTTATCTGTGTAATTACTCATCCTGTATACTGTTGTTGGAGATCAAAGTGGGATCACCAAAGTCCAGTTGTTCGAGAACCCGCATACAAACCACTATTTAGTCATTGAATTTGTTTTGGCAATCTAGTTGGCGCTCTAGTTTTTGGTCGATGAGGAATGCATAGAAATGTCAGATTTGTCAAATCTCAGAAAGTGAGCCCTCCGTTGAAGCGAGGCAAGCGAAGCGGTTACGCCGGGCAATGAGGCTGCAGTCGGCACCCACATCGACAATAGTGAGCAATCGCTACGAAACGCTGTCCGACGAGAGTGACAACGGCGACCAGTTATTGGTCCACACAACGGCTACACCGAAACAACAGTTCCCCCGCAGTGCATGCCAAGCAGCAGCAGCTTTGTCTGGTCAGGCAACTGAAAAAAAGTCAGGGTTCCCCCACTCCTCGCGTGGTGAAATCGAGGTCTCTAAGCTGTCTGCGTCGTAAGGTTATGCAGGCTATCGAATGTGAATGCCAGCTTCCAACTTACTGGTATGGGCACGAAGCTATCTTCTCCCGCGAGACGGAGTACAACAGAGCGAAACGTACCTGAGCTAGGCAGGTAAGAGTTTTTCACCAACGACGTGGCTTCGGAGAAGCCATTCGACAGCTGTCATCCGCGGCCTGCCGGAGATGGAAACCGGCGAAATAGTGGAGGAACTCCGAGGAACCCATACCTGCAACCACTACCGGTTTATCACATCAACAGGCGGAACTGATCGACCAAATACCGGGATTCACCGTATTTGGTGCATTTTGCCAGGGGCAGTGCTACTCTCAGTAGTCTAAACGCCATACGCTCCTAAGACAAATCATTGTAAAATGGGAAGCATACAAGGATAGAACTGACGCAGTGCATGCTGTGCCTCATTTTTGAACATGGCACTAGGAACTGCAACATGAAGCCGAGGTGCAACTACTGCGCCCAAGAGCATCAAACCAGTGACTGAAAACAGGAAGAAGCCTGCCAGTTTAGGTGTTTCAACTGTGCCGGTGAACACATGTCGACCAGCAAGCTGAGTCCGAAAAGGGAGGAATACCTGAAAATCCGGTCTCTATCAACAGCTAGAAACCAGCCCCACAGGACGGCAAGAAAGCAGAAGGCAGCCCATGTTCGACCTCGACTCCTTCCCCACTTTGCCCCGCACAACGGCACCGACGTCTGCTACACCACCCCAACAGCGAACAATTCCCGTCGGAAACAACGCATCTGGGGTCCACCCAGGCTTCAACTGGCACCGTCCGATACAGAATCCCAGGACCTGCAGGCTGGACACTATGTCGTTCTCCACCCAGACGCTTCTACATTCTTCTCGCCGGCCGGTATCGGCTCCACCAGACATTGCTCTGACGCAACATCGTCGATAGCTGCTTCATCCCGAAAGCAATCAACGATCTCTCGTCCGACCACCTCCCGGTCATCTTCGAGGTAATCCTAGAACTGCGTAGTAACCCACGGTTTCGTAAACGAAACTACCACATAGCTAATTGGCCCCAGATTCAACGTTTGATCGCAGATCGCACTATCGACAACCTCGACCTAGCCACTCCTATGGCCATTGACGACGCACTTCAGCAGTTCACTGGTGTCATCAACGAGGCAGTACCCCGGCTCATCCCGTTAATACTGGTGGTGAGTAAGTGTATTCAACTAGACATTGCTACAAAACGAATCATCTCGCTTCGCATTTGTGTGCGTCGACAATTCCAGAGAACCCAGAACCCTGCTTGGAAACACCTGGTTAAAAATTTCAATAAAATCATTGCCACCAGAGAGGCCAAGTTGAAAAACAGGCAATTTAGCAGGGACCTGCAAAATCTCCCAAATTACTCAAAACCTTTCTAGCAACTAGCCAAAGTTCTCAGAACAAAACCTAAGCCGGTGCCTCCTATCAGGGAACTGGGAAAAACTCACATAACGGCGAGCGAAAAGGCGAACGCACTGTCCCGTCAATTCCTTGCATCGCATAGCTTGGGTCATGATTTGGTTAGCCCCACGGAAGCAGCTGTCGCGGCCAGCGTTGATCGCCTCTCCACACTTCCAGACGATCTTCCGGCGGACCACAGAGCCTCGATAGAGGAGCTTAGCAGCCACATTAAGCAGGCCAAAAATATGAAGGTCCCTGGCTTTGACGGGATCTTTTAATATCACCCTGAAAACTCTAGGGGTCCAAAGCGCTTCATCTCCTGACGAAAGTATTCAACCGTTGTCTCGAAATCAGTAACTTCCCGGCATCTTGGAAGGTCTCTCAGGTGGTACCCATTTTGAAACCGGGCAAGGATCCCACCGACCCGCGTTGCTACCGCCCGATAGGCCTGGTTTCCTCGACCAGCAAGCTCTTCGAAAAAGTAATCCAACGAAGACTCCTCGCCCACACTGGAAGCGTCCAACATCTTGCTGAAGCACAGTTTGGTCCCGAGGCCACTGACGGTCCATCAGCTCCAACGTGTGACTAATACTCTAAAACGGTCCAAAGCTGTCTCTAAGACCGTTGCCATGGCGCTTCTCGATATAGAGAAAGCGTTCGATAACGTCTGGCACGATGGCTTGACGCACAAGCTGATGCAGCAGAATTTCCCAACGTACCTGGTCCGGATCGTCGCCAACTATCTGCATGGTAGGACTTCGCAGGTCTGCGTCTCTGGCAGCCTCTCAACCGAGTACCGGATCCCCGCCGGAGTGCCTCAAGGCAGTATTCTGGGACCATTGTTGTAGAACTTGTACACGTCGGAAATCCCGCACCGCAACACGACCCGTTTATAGCCAGAGGCCAAAGAGAAAAAAACTAAGGTATAAAACGCATTATCTGCAGAATCACTTAACAAAAAAGAAAACGATATGTTATAACATTATACTAAGATGCAAATAAAATTAAACTTAAAGTTAAAAAAAAACTATAAATTTATATGAAAACTGTAAATAAACTACCCAATTTTCAGAAAAATGTAAAGATATAAAATCGATAATATTTTGCGTTTATCCTCCTTCAATTACCATTACCTAATTTTAGGTAATCTGTGTTTACGCAATTTTTGGTTATGTGAACTTTCGAGCGAATATCGCAACTTGGTAGACTCTAATATGACGTAGGTTTTTTAATCGTGTATTTAAAAACTTGAACACCCCTCATTTTGTGTATGCGAACGGAATGTTGACTCTATTTTGAATCCTTGAGGGTTTGAGCTGTTTAGTGGAATGCCTGTAACAAGAAATTAGAAGAAAAATTAGTATTCTCCATTTAGACACTGAAGAAGTCTGCACATTGTAGACGAAATACGCGTATCTGTCGAAGATAATCAAAGGTAGTTGGAATTAAATAGAGAATACTAACTTTTCTTCTAATTTCTAGACTCTATTTTGTTTTTGCCATTTTCTATTCAGTTGACAAAATAGCGTCGAAGCAAGAAGAGCAGCTTAACAAAATTTAGCATGCCCATAAGCAAAATCCAAATTATTCTCACACCGGCTTGGCAAAATCACTGACAAATCAACTGTGGAAAATGTTATAAAAGTATTTGTCGAAAGCCAAAAAGCCGGGATCAGGAAAAAATCGAAACCAGGAAGCATCAGCGACCGGAAAAATAGTAGCGAGCATTCTCATAACGCAATCCCAACCTTTCCATCAGAACATGGGAAACAAATTGGGAAAGTCCTCTACCACAACAGTGTACAGTGCAATGAAACGAGTCGGACAGTATCAGCATGCGTAAGTGTCGTTTACTGTCAGTCGGTGAGAACTGAGAGGAAACGTGAAAAAGAGTTCCAGGATTGTATGAATCCAACTACCGAAGACAATGAAACCACCGTGGCGTCGTAGGCCAGGCAAATGGAATTTCTGGCTATTTTGTTTATTCTTGTAACGGATCCTGATGGTGCAATTTATGCGATACGTAATCTGTTTCAGTTGGATTTATAACCAAAGAAACAACGAGGCCTACATTATAGTACCTAGCTGGGAAAGGATGGTCCCTCAGCCATTGTGGTAATAGATCTAACTTTAGAAACGAAACAATAAGTTAAATATGGGATTTTAATAATTCAATCGAGAATCGGTTGCAACTTGTGGCTCACCTAGTCTACAGGGACGGAGTATCAAGGCCTAATTGAATCAAGGCGATATCTGACTTGCAAAGAGAGATTGGATTCGAGCAAATGGAAAGACAGACAAACAATCTAATTTGCTGCTAGCGTCATGAAACTTTTGCACCGAGATCATCTGTTATGAAGTGCGGGAAATGAATGCTGCGTGAATAGCCCTTAAAGCAAAGTCAATTAAGTAGTATCGGAGGAAGTGTTGTTTAGTTGCTTTGTATTCAATTCAATAGTTAAGTTTTGGTTTGAAGGTAATCAGTTTTGAAATTTATACTGCTGCTTTTCAAAACGGTTGCTTTGATACCAAATCTCATATCGAGTAGTCTTTTTCACCTTGTAAAACGTGGTTTTTCACTCCCTTAGGTTTTCGCAACTTTGAAGCATGGCTTACTGTTCCTTGTAGTACCACTTTTATTTCGAACATGGATTTTCGAGGAATCTGTTTTGATTATTTATGATTCATTTTCAATTCTAAGAATTTAATTCAAATTTTTGCTTTCAAATAGTTTTGAATTATAATGTAAATACCAAACCGTGCGGCTCCAAGTCTTGTTAGATTTTCGAGAGTATAAATTAAAGGAAAGAAGTGTCGAAAACAGCAATGCCCCTTTTCGAAGGACATTTCCCAGCGCAAAAACTGTTCACTGTTCTCTCCAAAGACCAAAGAAGACGGCCACGGTGTAGATTGAATCCCAATGTAAAGTAACAACCTGTCAAACGTCATAATTCTCGGCAATATCAGCAGAAGTTCGAGGTCCCAGTACTGTGTCAATTCGAAGTAATTTGCACAATGTCTTCGTCCCTCTTTTCTCTCGCTTAAATTATATGCCAACTCTGAAAAGCTCACGAATTAATCGTGATCTGAATAACTTGTCAGGGGTAGAGTGGAAAAGTGAAGTCCAACCAGAATGAAATCGAAACTAGAGGCAGTTAATTAATTTGGAATCAAACTGAAATGGCTCCCCCACTGAAAATGCATAAGCATGAATTCCATTCCAATTCGAATATGGGTGGCCTTCGGGTGAGAACGTGATTAATTAGTGAGTACCTAACCTACCACTCGTGAACTCATGACCCATCATCGTCATCTCGTATCGTGGTCACGTTGCCATGGCAATAACTCGGGGGCCAAACAACAAGGAAAGGCTCTTGTCTATTTTGGCTGATGGTTCCCGAAACAAGACCAAGTTCCATCCGGCTTGGAGGAAACTAGTGAAGACATCAGCTTGTTCCGTTATAAAACGTCTTCGAGTTTATTAGTCGGAGGATGGTCCGGTCGTCTCTTCTAACCAAAGTTCGCCCAAGTGTAGGATCTGAGTGTCAAGCTTCTTTAAAAAGACATAAAGAAACTCGTTGAAGTGTAAAATTGTTATCGCCTCCACCGGCGAAGGAGACTTTTCGGTGCATGGAGTTTTATGTTGCAATGGAACAAGGACAGGCAGGACCTCTTCATAGATGTTTGCCACCAAGGATAATGGCCGTACGTGAAGAGCACAAAGAGGTTATGTACTGAAATAGTTCAGCCGAGGTGGATAAAGTGGGCGGGATGGGGGTGGGGATCAGGACGAGATGAGAAGGAAGTCGGGAAAGTGATAGTTTCTGTTTGGACGTGCCAGAATGCTCCGAAAGTTTGTTGATTTTGCTTTGTTGTCGTAATCATTGGTGTCTTCAGTGTTGGGTGAAATAAATTTCATGGTTAAGTTCAAAACCTGTTTGAACAGTCTTAGATAAATACAGGCAGCATTATACATTTGTAATTTTTGGAATAACATAACCTAACTGATTCCTCATGCACTGCAACAAATCATCGTTTCGAACCTGCACAGTAATTGAACGGTTTTGCATAGTGAGTGAGACATATATAGACTGTCAGCCTCCGTCTTCGGTAAGAGAGCCGACCGAACGGCACGGTGCATTCGTCCGTTTGTTTAGAATAACTAACGAACATTGTGCAATTTTAATTGCTTCATCCGTTCGTCGCCAGTCACGGTGTCAGAAGCATTATTTCAGCTCATTGCATCTGCCGGCTGCTTTCTGTTTGCCTCATTCATCTGGCTGGTGTCAGAAGTAAATTTGCCTTATACTTTACCATGAAAGCGCTGGCTGTTTTCACATAATTACTACTCTGTGTCACTTCGCACAAAAGCTCCGGATAAACAAGCGTCGCTCTTTGTAAACGGCTACTGTTTACCAACTCATCTGCTGCTACAGCATCACTCGAAACAACTGCACAAAGGCGCACGGTGATGTTAAAAGCGATTTGTTCAGACATGATGAATAATGCTAGAAGATTTCTCCAAATAATAATGATGAGATGACAGGCAGAAATGATGTTTCCTTCCGTGGGACAAATTTTTCACCTTGTCGACAGTGAGAGGGCTTATCTCATGCTATAAATATGCGGGTGGGACCAAGGATCTGACCAGTAGTGAAAGTATCACATATGCTACTTTTTTTTTCACTGCCACGTCGTAGAACGTTTATATTAAGGCACTAACATCAGGTGTGATACTGGCGGATTATGCTGCAATTCACTCTTAGACTTCTTACTTTCAATCAAAGGGAAACGACTAAAACTTTTCATTTTCTTGGCAACTTATGTTGTCGTTTATCCATTTGTTTTATGGAATGAATAACCAAAATACCATAGTATAATAAGTGAAAGTAATTGCAAAATTTTCGGAAAGGGTGAATGTTTCGATCATGGTAAATATCTGACTGTACGAGTACGAAAAGAATACGGAATTAATAGAAAGTTCACAATGGGAATAGAAAGTGCTTAGCAAGGGATAACCCCAGTTCCCCAGATGTCCTTCCAGATGATTACCGTCCTCAGCTAATAAACCTTATATTTGATGGCTTGTTGATCCCCGCTTTCAAAAAACTTCGGATATTGTTTAACAATCAAGTTGAACTTTTTCAAAGTGTGCGATTTCTTGGGGTCAACTCTGGATGAAATAGTCAAAACTAGATCGTTCAGACCAAAGCACTAAATGATCTGTTTAATCAACTCAGTATAGAAAGCACAGAAAATCAGGTAGAAAGCTTCCATCCTGGTATCAGCGAGAGTTCCGGATCTGAGCATTTCTTCTGCTGCTACCCAAATATATTTTTTTGACTTCTTACGAAGATGTTTCTCGAAATCATGTAGGTAGTTTAGGTAATCATCCTCACAAATATTTGGAAAGATATCCAATAGCAGGGATTCCACACCGATAAAAAGAAACATTGAATTTTCTGCGTTTCTAATGCACATAAAGAGAATGCTAGATTTGCCAGAGAATAATGGGATAGTACATGTAAATTTAAGCCAGATAACGCCTGAATCCAGCCTGTTGTATGAAAGATTGCCAATATTGTTGTATGGCACATGAAAACTTGCAAACAATTTCGCTGTTTACGCCTCCTTTAGCATGGATCTAAACGAAGGGATATTTTACACGCTTGTTAAAATTAATTATTTTTTTCTGTGGCAGTTTATTACACATTCTCGGGAATTCCGGAGCTTCTGAATGTAAGACAGGGTTCACGCTTTTGATAAGGAGCAAGAAATGGAAAAGTGGCTGCTTCATTGGTTCATTAAGATGACAGCTGTGCAGTTTGATTGTTGTCGCTGTCAAATTGGAACGAGAAAAAACAACACGAGCTCCGAAAACCGTTCCAAATTCCTTTTGACAACGTACTCCAACGATTGCCATCTGGTGGCAGATGGGTGCAGAACTTTCAAAGGCTTCAATTCCCAGATACTCTGCCGGCGTCGGTGGTGCAGTGGTAAGCGTGACTGCTACTTGGCACCCCAGTGGGTCTGGGTTCAATCCCAGGCGACGTCGGTGGTTTTTCTGAGGCGAAAAAATCTTAGTCACGTCTTCCTTCGGAAGGGATGTAAAGCCGTTGGTCCCGGTTCATAGTCGTGAGTCGTTAGGTAGGGTCCAGGTGATGGAGTCGTCTCCCTGGCTTCGGTGATTGTCACCATGTGAGGAAATAGGCAGACGGAAAATAATACTTTGTATCATCTGTATTTCCTTGGATCGTTTGAAGCTGCAGGACGTTCCTGATACAATAGTAGCTCTTCGAATGCGTCGCTTGTACAGTGAGCCAAAGAGTTGCAAATACGTTTGATAATCATCACTTGATAATTATACTCTTTCGTTAATCGATCCAAATAATTCAATCAGCCATATGATCAAAGTTCGTTACGCCAAATTAGGTTAGGCTGAATCGATCACAAGCAGAGGTGGATTCGTGAACAGACAAAGCACTGCAGCACTGGATTTAGACAACTGCCATGAATTACAGCAGCATAATGGGGTGCGATAATAGTGGTGGTAAATGTATAGGGTGAGTGGGAATTCCGATCAGTGAAATCATCAAAAATGAGAAGCATGCATGAATTTGAATTTTCAATGTATTTCTTGTTTGGTATATCTCTAGTATTTTTCTTAATCTAGTTCAGCCCAAATATTTTTCCCTTTGCCTAAACTGCCAGCCGCATGCATTGTTGGAAATTCCTTGAAGCCTGTCATCCCATATTTTCACCAAACATTTCTTAGTTGTTTCCACGGTTAGTCCTCTGGTATTCCCCAGTTTCAACTAATTATGTTTTAATTACTAAACTGGTGTAATGATATTTCTTTCAAATATTGTAATTACGTGAAGTACGTAATTATATTGTTTGAAGGAAATATTTCAGCAATTTTCGCTAGAACCAAAGATATTAAAAGAAAGTATTGATGGTTCCGTTAGAGTACGGCCGGCTGATAAAATTAAATAGAAGCATTTGAATTTAAGCGGAGGGCTTTTTTGACAGGTAGTATTCGATCAAGCACACAATCTTTTACCAAGCTACCCCAATGCAAGGTTGGCCAAGAGAGGACCTTGACTGATAAAAGATTGCGCGATTGACCGTGCTCATGTACTACCAGTGCACAGTGGGAAAAATGGGACCCAAAATCACAACTAATTAAAGGCCGCTAAATAAATGCCCTGTAAAACAGCTTATCCTAGGTAAAAAAATGCGAGGAATCGAATGGTGATAGTTTCATCACAATATTGAATCCATTTGTGCTGTACTATTGTGGAAATGTCTGGAGAATCCAATGGAGGTAATATTGTCTTGTAAAAACGTCAGGAACTTTCCATTTTGCCTGATATTCCCCACATGCTGAAAGTACTAGATATGCCATGTGGTTGTGGAAATTTAGGCGAATTTGAATATATAGAAATGCAATACACTATTGTGGAACTGTCCGAGGAACTGAATGGAGAGTATTTCGTCTTGTGTAAACATCAGTTATTAACCATTTTACCCGCTTTTCCCTACATACTGGAAGAATTAATAGATAAAATGCGATTTTTGAAATAGCTGCTCATTAGAATCAAATCAAATGCACTACAATATTATGAAAATGTCTGGAAAATCAAATGAAGTGGATGTAGATTTATGCAGACCTCGGGAAATGGCTCGTTTTGCCGAATTTTCCCCTAATTTTTAAAAAATAATTGGATAATCCTACATTCATCATATTTTCACTAATAATATTGAACCCATTTGGGATCTACTATTGTGAAAATGTCTAGAGAATCCAATGAAAGCAATATTGTCTTGTAAAAACCTCATGAACTGTCCATTTTACCAGATATTCCCCACATATTGAAAACACTAGATATGTCATGTGGTTTTCGAAATTTCCGTGAATTAGTGTGCATAACAATGCAATGCACTAATGTGAAACTGTCTGAGGAATTGAGTGGAGGGGATTTCGACTTGTGTAGACATCAGTTATTGTCCATTTTATCCGCTTTTCCCTGCATACTGGAAAAATCAGTATATATAATGCGGTTTTTGAAATAGCCGTGCGCTACAATAAAATCAAATGCCCGACAATATTATGAAATTGTCTGGAAAACTGAATGAAGGAGATGTCGTCTTGTGCAAACCTCGGAAGTGACTCATTTTGCCCGATATGTAGGGAAAAGCGGGTAAAATGGACAATAACTGATGTTTACACAAGACGACATACTCTTCATTCAGTTCCTCGGACAGTTCCGCAATAGTGTATTGCATTTTTGTATATTCTAATTCGTCCAAATTTCCAAAACCATATGACATATCAAGTACTTTCAGCATGTGGGGAATATCAGGCAAAATGGACAGTTCCTGACGTTTTTATAAGACAATATTACCTCCATTGGATTCTCCAGACATTTCCACAATAGTACAGTACAAATGGATACAATATTATCAGAGCTAATATGATAAATGTGTGATTATTCAATTTTTCTTCCGAAATTAGGGGGAAAATCGGGCAAAATGAGCCACTTCCCGGAGTCTGCCCAAGATGAAACTATCACCATTCGATTCCTCGCATTTTTTTACATAAGATAAGCTGTTTTACAGGGCACTTATCCAGCGGCCTTTAATTAGTTGTGATTTTGGGTCCTATTATTCCCACTGTGCAGTGGTATGGAAAGTTTCTAGCGATGTGTAAATATCTTTTTTTACTTCTCAAAGCTTACATAGGCGAGACATCAATTTCCAATTACACTGAAAATTTATTTTCGTAAATAAGGTTTCACGCGTTTCGTAAACATAGATTTTGTACATAGAACAAATGTCTCGTATATTGTATGAAAGATTCATAATGCTTTTTATCTGGTGAAATGCTATCATTACACCTTTTTGTAAAATGCACGAAATCAACTTCGTGATGACCAGCCAATCGCTGTTTATTTTTTATACGGTACTCATGCATGATTATGTTTCTGCTTGTATGGGCGGGAATAATTTATCTAACCCAAAATGAAAATTAAAACGTTGTCGAGAGCTATAACTGCATGCTCATTAATCAATCATCTTCTCACGAGTCAGCGTGGCCTAGTGAGATCAACCACGGAATCAGAATCAGCACTTTCCAAATATTCAGGTTCGAACCCCATGTCAGAAATGTTAAAAAAACGCTGGACAATTCCACGTGGTTGCGCTTTTTTGTCAATTACATTTTGTGTCGATAAAGTAGATCTGTCAGTTCTTCATGCAACCACCAGAGAGACGTTTCTTTTTAATTTGGGACCAAATATTAGTAGCTCTTTGTATTGTTTTCGTACAATGTACGAATGTTCTTTCTGTGTCAACAAAAGCTTCGTGCTTTTGATAGTTGCGCGTTTGCTATTAATTACGAATGTATCTTTATAAAAAGAACAAATCAGTTTCGTTGCAGAAAACAACGAATGGATTTGTGAGTATTACCTTCGATTTTGTAATATTAACTAAAATTAACTTTCAGTGTAGAAGTTTTGAAAACACCTCTTCTATTTTACCCGATATTATCGGGTACGAAACCTCCGCTTGATTTCAAACTACTTCTTTTCAATTTCCACAGCCTGCCGTACTCTTACGGAACTATTAATACTTTCTCTTCGTATCTTTTGTTCTAGAAGAAATTGCTGCCCGCTCCTAGGAATTCATGTTGATGAAAAGATGCATTATTCCAAAGTTTGCCCAGCATGTAGCCCCATGCATAGAAGTCGAGAGGATTAAAATTAGGTGTAGAGGAGACGACTTCACCACCTGGACACTACCTAACGGCTCATGAATACGAGCCTTGACCTTCGGCGGTGTGCAGGAGAACGGTGTGTGGCGGCGAAGGATGAACCACGAGCTCGCTGCCCTATACGGCGAACCCAGCATCCAGAAGATGGCCAAACCCGGAAGGATACGGTGGGCAGGGCATGTTGCAAGAATGCCGCACAACAGCCCTGCAAAGTGGGTGTTCGCTACTGATACGGTGGGCACAAGAAGGCGTGGAGCGCAGAGAGCACGATAGGCGGACCAGGTGGAGCGGTTTGTTGGGTATCCCTTTTTCGTGAATAATAGTGATTTTTGTGAATGAGTTCCTCATCGAATGTGAGCTGTTATTTTTCTGACCAATTTCAACTAACCGTAATTGTTTCACAGTTTCTAGATGCAACGTTCAGGAATGAGTGTGTCAACATCTCAACTCTCTTTGAATGGGGCTTTTGGCCCTGTAAAAGATCATTTTACTTTTGCCTGAGTAGAAAAGATTTAAATTCAAACTCTGAAACCATACAGCGTATGCTCCTGTCGCCCTAATGAAAACTAATGATTCCATTTCTACGCTGGTGTCTAGTGCAACAACTGAGATCCGTCCCGTATTGTAAAATTTGTATTGCATTTCCTTCTTGTTGCCATTTTCCTTTCATGCAATGGAACCCGACGCCATTGTATAAAAGGGACCCTGCATGTATAAAAGGAGCAGCCATCAGTGATACCTATCAGCTCTAGGATGCGCGCCGTCAAGTCGTCCAGAACACAGTTTTACACGCTTTACTACCTAGCAACATGGCCGCACAGGGTGTTGTCCTCTCCAGGTCTTCCTGCTGCACAAGAAGACCAAGAAGAAAGCCCTTTAATTTTTATTTTGTTTGTCAATGATATTCCTTACACTCTTAAGCAGATCAGAATTCTCATCTATGCAGACGATATGAAACTTTATATGAAAATTAAGAATGACCAACAGAATCTAACTTATATTAACGAAATATTACTATATTGGTACATAAAAAGCTAACTGGAAATAATCGTTAAGATATGTAACTTAATTACTCTCAATAGAAAACGAAATACACCATATAAAGGGTGTCCACGATGAAATTGCCACACACAAAATTGATTCGCAAAATTCGAGTTTTCACTCGATTGCCATCAAAATTTTCAGGGATTGAGAAATAACTATTAAACTTCATTTTACCATTTTACTCGTATTTTATTTACAGTCCATACGCAAATGCCCGCACCTTGGCCTTAACCCCGGCCATAAGATTCTGCTACAACCTGTGAATCAACCGTTTTTTGCATGTAAACCCATACTTTCTTCAGTTCCTCGACTGTCTTCACTACCTTAGGTCGTTTAAGAAGGTGCTGCTTCATAATCGCCCAGTACTTCTCGATGGTGCGGAGCTCCGGATTGTTTTCGGCACGAAATTGACCTTATTGTCCGCATACCACTTCAGCACGTCCTTGGAGTAGTGGCATGAGGCCAAATCCGACCAGAAGATTGTTGGGACGTTGTGGGCCTTCAGGAGAGGAAGCAGCCACTTCTGGAGGCACTCTTTATGTACAACCTGTCCGTTCATCGTGTCCTGGGTCACGAAAAGTGACTCCGCTTCCTGCACGTGCAGATGGCTTGCCAAACCAGGAATTTCTTCGCAAATTTGGACATCTTCTGAGTGCGGACATGCTACGGAACGCTGAACCTATCCTTGGCCGTGAAAAACAGGTTGCCGGGGATCTGTTTGAAGTCGGCCTTCACATATGTTTCGTCGTCCATGATGCAGCATTTAACTTTCGTCAGCATGTTGAGGTACAACTTCCTGCCACGGGTTTTGGCGGACTTGTTCTGCTTCTCGTCGCGATTAGGGGCCTTTGTACCTTGAACGTTCGAAGCCCAGCTCTTAGTTTTGGCCTTCTGGACAAAACTTCGGCTTAGGTGCAGCTTCTTAGCTACATCCCGAACGGAGGCGTTCGGATTTCGGTTGAAAGCCCCAACTACGCGGTTGTGATTTTTGGTGTTGTACGGAATACTTTTTACTTCACTTCTGGGCTTCCGATCGGTGGTCAACCGTTCCTCGAACCGCTTAATCACTCGCGACACCGTGGAATTCGCGATTCCCAACGTTTTAGCGATGGGACGATGCGAGAAATCCTTGTTCTCGTGATGAATGCGCAAGATTTTTATCACGCACGAGCTGTTCTTTCGACTCCATTTCCGCGAGTTTTGATCACTTGCAGGATGTAAATAATGCACTATGAACTAAATCCACCCAAATTTTCATTAAATTCTACTCAACGGTTAAAAAGTTAGAGCAATTTCATAGTGTGGCAATTTCATCGTGGACACCCTTTATTACTGTTTCTTTATGAACCTAAATTGTAGAAAAATGCGAGGGAGTCAGAGATTTAGGTATTACTGTAGATTCTAAGCTTGATTTTATCGACCATTACAACACAATTCAAAACTTACATGACCACTATACGATCTAAACAATGTACGTTGCATATGTCAGGTCTATTCTAGAGTATTTTAGTGTCATATGGTCTCCTTTTATGAAAACTCATGGAAAAACGATTAGAATCAGTACAAAAATAGTTTCTTTTGTATGCTCTCCGTAAATAAGGCTGGACAAAATTTCCACTTCCGTCTTACAAAGCAAGATGCATGCTTATTGACATTCAAACTCTTAAAGAACTAAGAGAATTTGCCATTACCTCTTTTGTTAACGATATTGTATCACATAGCATTTCTTCCCCTAACTTATTATGTAAAGGGTGATACGGTCAAAATTTGGTCAAGGGAAAACGCGTGTAAATCGGTGAAATCGTTTATTTAAAAAATCAAATTAAATTTCTTTTTCAAGTTCAATTAGTATAAAATTCAGGAAAAATATTCAGTTAGGCTTCCGCTTTTCCAAATCCGAATTGCCGGGCCTTACGCTTGACCCCTGCCATCAGATTTTGTACAGCCACCTTGTCCACCTTCTTTGCCGCAGAAAGCCAGTTTGCCTTGAACTGCTGCTCGTCCTTAGCAGTTTTTTGGTCTTCTTTAGGTTCCGCTTGACAATAGCCCAGTATTTCTCAATTGGGCGGAGCTCTGGCGTGTTGGGAGGGTTCTTGTCCTTGGGAACCACCTGCACGTTGTTGGCGGCGTACCACTCCATGGCCTTTTTACCGTAATGGCAAGATGCCAAATCCGGCCAAAACAGTACGGAACAACCGTGTTTCTTCAGGAAAGGCAGCAGACGTTTATTCAAACACTCTTTCACGTAAATTTCTTGGTTGACAGTCCCGGAAGCTATGAAAATGCTGCTTTTCAAGCCACCGGTACAGATGGCTTGCCAAACCAGATATTTCTTTGCGAACTTTGACAGTTTCGTGTGCTTGAAAATATCTGCTACCTTTCCCCTTCCTTCTGCCGTATAAAACTCCTGTCCCGGAAGCTGCTTGTAGTCGGGTGTGACGTAGGTTTCGTCGTCCATTACCAGGCAGTCAAACTTCGTCAGCATCGTCGTGTACAGCCTCCGGGATCGCGCTTTGGCCGTCGTATTTTGTTTATCATCGCGATTTGGAGTCACTACCTTCTTGTAAGTCGATAGTCCGGCTCGTTTTTTGGCTCGATGCACGGTTGTAGACGATACACCCAGCTTATTTGCGGCATCTCGGAGAGATAGGTTAGGGTTTCGCTTGAAACTACCGGCAACTCTCTTTGTCGTCTCAGCGGCTTCCGGTTTTCGATTTCCCCCGATCCAGACTTCCTGGCTGTCGACAAACGTTCCCCAAACACTTTAATTACATTCGTAACGGTTGATTTGGCAACTTTTAGCGATTTTGCCAACTTTGCGTGCGAGTAGCTCGGATTTTCGCGATGCGCGAGCAAAATTTTGATACGCTGCTCTTCTTGCTTGGACGGCATTTTGACAACTGAAGAGTGAATTCCAAAATCAAAATAGGAGCAACATTCTAAACACACACACACCTTCAAAATGAGGGGTGTTCAGGTTTTTTAAATGCAAAATTGAAAGAAATACGTCAAGTTGATATTGACCAAATTTTGACCGTATCGCCCTTTACGTTATTTCAAGCAACGTTGACAATAAAACATTTCTGTAGTTTATGCATAAACAGATTTAGATCAATTTGCCCTAGATAGCTTAAAAAAACAGTTTTGAAGTTGGACTACGTCTTTGTCAACTGGGGTACAATTTAAAAAAATATCTTTTGCGACCGTTACGAAATGCGGTCAGTTTTTTAGCGTTAATATATCACTCATTTCTCCAACATTTTCTAAATGTTTCCACCAATCGATCGGAAATATTTCCACATGGAAGCGGCCTTCCGGCTGTTAACCGGAACATCCTCCATGGCGGACGAAAACATGCGTGTAGGCATGTTTTTTGAGTTCTTTCTTCGTTTGTTTATCAATTCCTCCTCGGTTTTTGCGACAAAATTGTTTGAAGTAGATCTTCCGCTCGGGTTGGCTTTAGAAATTACTCGGTGGGACACAGCTGGGGGACGTTGGACGGATTCGCAAACTTGTGTGCGCACGCGTCGATATTCAGCCGCTCATCTCTTCAACGATCCGCTGCCAGTGATGGCCTCCCCCCAGCTGCTCCGGCGAGAAATCCGCGTCTCTACGCCCTATATGGTTATTTCTTGATGAACAAGCACCTGCAACTTCCGGCAGGCATTTCGCCGCTGACTAAATTTCCCCCGTTAACGGCGGCCAGTCGGGCGAAAAGAAGAGCGGCGTTGACATCCCCTTCTCGCTGATTGTATCGGCCGCTTTACCAGCATCTTCTTGGGGAACTTGGTTTGTGAAATCTCGCCCACCTCGGAGCTCACTTCCTTCGTGGGGAAAGTTAAGTACGAAGTGCCCTGCCGGTCGGTGCCATCCAGGGGTGAGAGATCTCGTCGTCCACTGCCCGTCGCAGCACTGCACGCTCTGAAACCAGTCGAAGGCAAAGAAAGGACTTCCGCTTCCCTGACATGTATGTTCATGTTCGCCAGGTACTTCCTCACTGTTTGTGCCGGTTGAACCGTCCTCCAGACCAAGCCGCACGATGCGAGCTGGTAGTTTTGTCTGCCTGACTCGCCGGGATTTGCTAAGGTTGATGCTGCATGGTGTAGTTTCGTTAGAGCGGGTTAAAGGTAAACCCAAGAAGAGTCGGATTTTCTTTACATTTTTTTAATGCAAACGTTATCTCTTATGCTGTGCTCTTATATACCAGGGCCAGTTTTCAAGATCGAAATTAGGTATTTATATGTTATTTTCTCTTGCTCAGGAAGGTTTTCAGTCGCGAAGTCACGCATTCGCTACTAGCACGTTTTGAGGTTCTTGCCTTAAATCGAAATTTACAGCCCTGAGCACGCAGCGCCGGCGACCTCCGTCGTAGATGCTCAAATACCTTTTTTAAAATCGGCATTCGCTTAACCTGCCGGGGTGAGATTTGAACTCGGGACTTTGGCGCGAGAGAGGTATGGATGGCTAACCACTCTTCAATCGCTCGAATCTCTCACGACTGTAAGCTGACCCAATACTGGCTGCAGAAGTTTTGTGTTTTTGACAATATAGACATGATGTTATCTATATTGCATCGCTATATCTGCAAAAAAGTGTCAAAGATGTTTCCGTTCCGCGCACTGTTCTAAGCAACACACTCCTTGGTTGTGAAATTTATCGTAAGGTTGGTAATCCCGTGTTCCTTCGCCATGTTCCGCGGTCGAGACAGAACTGGATTCGCACGAAAATGGTTACCACTTGGCATGCGATAACCCTCGGGAACCCTGACCTCGGAGGGCCTGTGAGCCGTCTTCGGGGATG